>WNWK01059438.1:0-10188 GCA_009830355.1 Cherax destructor | reverse complement strand
GTATTTTTTCAGCCTCGTTGTCGCGGTGCAAAAGACAATAAAGGGGCCCCTTGAGTGTCAGGATACAGTAAATTTTTACTTGCAGACTCCCGCTAACAGCAGACGAAAGTCCCAGCTAGGGGGAGTCATTTATAACTCCCCCAGCAGGTTTGATCTTGACCCGGGTTGGGAGTATTGCATCAGGTGGGGGATGCTACAAGAGCAGTAAAGGTTCCCCCCCCCAAGGGGATCGCGGGGATGACAATACGGGGAATGTGTGAGGGGCACAGGTGTGTCTGATAGGGTCAATCAAATCAATCAAGTCTAGGTAAGACCCACAAGTGGGGGGGGGAATGTAAGTTTTAAGAGAAGTTAGAGGAATTTTCTTGAGTCGTGATAAAGTGCCAGGGTTTTTAACCCAGCTGCGGAGCGATGGGGGACAGGAGCTGGAGATCAGGATCTTGCAGGCGATGTGGGAAGACATGGAGATGATGGCTGATCTGGCTGCTGCATCCCGCTATTTTGGGGAAGTGGCTGGTGACGATGCTGGACTCTGGCTTGGGTTGACAGAAAAATAGGGTGGTTTGGGGGCTGTAGTTTTTTAGGTGATGAGATGCTGGTTTTGGTCAGGGTGTTACTGGTTTTTAGAGTGGTCTTTTCCCGGGTTCCATTTTTTAAACCCTTTTGAATGTGGCTTTGTTCACGACGTCAACGAGTATTTTGGGTTGAAAATAGTCGGCGTCTGTAACTGCATCTGAGACCCCTTTTTAGTACCCCCAGCAAGTGTCAATATCTTGTTTTGGTTTTTGTATTTCTCCAGGGGGAAATGGGGATGGTTGCGATTTGACTCTGCCATTTATCAGCCTGTATGCAGTTCTAGCAAAAAAAATGCCTCCATTTACATCGGGTTAAAATTTATTCCATTGAATTTTTGGTGGTGGGGGGATGTTGTTTTTCTGTGAATGTTGTCTGTTTCTTGGTTGGTGGAGGACAATAGTGACTACACTTGCTTCTGCAGGGGAGTGTTGTGGTGGTGGGGGGGAAGTTGCTGGTGGAGTCGGGGGCGTGTGCGGTTCTGAAAGGCCCGGGCTCCATGGGGGGGAGCCAGGGGGGGTGCACGATCATTTCAACTGCCCCCTGTGTTCGATGCAGGTGGGGGGGGCAAGTAATAATATAAAAGCCAGCCCCCCCCTTTAATGCGGGGGGCAGCCTTTTTGGGGACGTCGGAAAACCCCTTAAAAGGGGGAAAGGAGGTTTTTCATGTTTTTTTCCCCACTGGGGCCCCATTTTTTTTGGGGATCTTCAATGGATGTTTGGGAGTTCGTCGATGGGTTTGGGAACTGTAAGAAGCTTATCAATTTTTTAAAGGAAAAAAGGGGGTTCTTCCCCCCCCGAGGCGGGAGATGTTTGGGACTGTAAATCCTCTTTCAAGGGGAGGGTAGTGGTTTTGGTAGTGGTAGCTTCTCTGCATCTTCATAAATGTTGCAGACAACAATAAATGCTTCTTTCAAGGTCAATATGGTGTTGAACTTCACAGGGAAACCCCCATTTTTAACAGCAACGTTAGAGCTTTTTTGGGGATGAATCATTAAAAAGTGCCACTTTTGGGTTTTGTTTTTACACATTTGCATAGCTCATCGTGATGAAGGTTTTTTTCCCCCCCTCCCACAGGGGGATCGTAGGGAGATTAAAAACCAAAAAGTCGGGAGCTGCTGTGACCGCACTGGGCAAAGTCAAAAAGGGCGGACCGGTATCTTTGTATCTGTATCATACCCAAACGCCTGCTCAGCCAAACACAGCCGCAGCCGCCACCACCACCACCCCCCAAGCTCCCCCCTCTCGCAGGGAAACCCCCCAATCAGAAAACCGCACACGCGCCGACTCCACCAGCAATTTCCTCCACCCCAACAACACTCTCTGCAGAAGAAATTGCAGTCACTATTGTATCTCCACCAACTAAAAAACCCGGGGAAAAACATTCACTGAAGAGACAACATCCCCCCACAAAACCACACCACATAACATTCAATGGAGCTCGATTCCACTGCTGATGTAAATGGGGCGACCTACCCTTGTGGAACTGTACACGGCTGATAAAGGGGGTTTTCAAATACGAACCATCCCTTTTCCCCGGGGGGGGGAAAATTTTACAACAACCAAACAAGATATTGACACTTGCTGAGGCCAAAGGGGTTTTTCCCCCAGTTTAGTTACAGACGCCGACATTACAACGCCAAAGTACTGTTGACATCGTGAACAAAGCCACATTCGAAGTTAATAAAGGGAAACCCCGAGAATAGACACACCTAAAAAAACCAGAAACCCCCTGACATAGCCAAAACCCCCCCTCATCACCCAAAATACTACCCCCCAAAACCCCCCTTTTGCCCCCCCAACCGTCAACCCAACCCGGAGTCCAGCCCCAACCCCACCCCTTTCCCCCAAGGGGGGAGCAGGGGAAAACCCCGATCACCCGTCACCCCCCATGTCTTCCACACGCCTGAAAGATCCTGATCCCCAGCTCCTGCCCCCTATCCTCCGCAGCTGGGTTAACCCCGGGCACTTTAAAAAAGGCCCCCAAATTCCCTTTTCCCCCACCGATTTCCCTTTTGGTTCCACACTTCCCCCCCCCCTTGTGGGTCTTACCTAGACTTGATTGTTTTTTTTTTTTGGGGAGAGAGACACGTCCCCCCAGCGCACACCTGTGCACCTCCCATTCCCAGTATTGTCATCCCCAACCCCTGGGGGGGGCCCCCTTTTTACTGCGTCTGTGAGCATCACCACCATGATGCAATACTCCAACAGGGCCAAAAAAAAAACCCCCCAGGGGGTTTTAAAAGGGGGCTCCACTAACCCACCTTCGTTTGCTGTTAGCAGCAGTCAAAAAAGAAAATTCACTGCTATCCTGACACTAAGGGGGCCTTTCATTGTCGTCTGCACCGACGACAACGAGGCTAAAAAACCCACCCCCCCCTGCTACTACCAAGAAAACGGGGAAAATTTTAAATCGGGGTTTCCCCCGCAATGGGGGCCCAAAAAAGGATTTTTTTCCTCAAACGCTTTTACTCACTATCACTGCTCAAGACATGCTGATATCAAGACATCTATAGAGGACCTGAACCCCCGGGAAAAGGGGCGCCCCCCATTTTTAAAAAACCTACTGCCCGTCCATGATAAAAGGGCCCCCACTGACGTCACCATGGCGGAGAAAGACTAGATGAGGGAATAGCAGTACATTATTTTTCCCTCAACCCTCCCTTTTTAGAAGCAGAAAGATACACAATTTTCCACAATGCTAAAACCCCCTTCTCGTACTTACACAGCACCAAGGGAAAGCACCAACAAGGACAAGAAGTTTTTGCACAAACTGTGGGACTAAAGGGCCCCCGATTACAAGTCCTGCTCCACCACCACTAAAACCCAAAATGTCTTAACTCCCGGGGGGGCCCCTACCTTGGCTGCTCGTTGTCCAACACGCCGTGAAGTACTGAAGAAAGCATAAGAATTTAAACCCCCAAAAAACACAGCAAAAAATCACCTACATATGCTGCCAAACCCCCAAAACCCCGTCCAACACCACTAAGATTCCCCCAAAAACCTACCACCCACCAACGCGGGCGCTACACCAAACAATGGACACCACAAAGATCCAGTACTGATGATATATGCCCACATCCAACATGGCGAATCCTGGCTTTAAAAACCCGTCAAACGAGATCTTTGAACTTAATAAAAAACCCAAGTTCAACTTCCCAGACCCCAAACCCTCAGCTGACATCACGGGCAACCAGTCCCCCCATTTAAAACCCCAACGCCTGCTCAGCCAACACAGCCCCCCCCCGCCACCACCACCACCCCCTCAAGCTCCTCCCTCCACCATGGAGATGGACCAATAAAAACCCCCAGACGCCGACACCACCACCGCCAGCCCCCGCCGCCACCACCACCACAACACCCCAACAGAAGCTACTATCGTCATACCGCAAATCTCCACCCCCCAAAAGAAACCCAAAAATTTTTCCCCAAATGGGGAAAACACCAAGACACATAGCATTCAGGTTTGCTGCCTTCACCCGCTGATGCAAGTGAAGACGACCTATCCCAAAGGAACTAACACAAGACTGCAAAGGGGGAAAAAAGTCAAGTTCGCCACTGTACCAGGGGGAAGACGGTGAAACTAGAGACACTGTACTGACACTCGCTGAGATGCAAAAAAAAGTCTCAGAGGCAAGTACAGACCCACAATTTTTTTAACCCCAGAGTCTACATTGACGTCATGAACAAAGCCCTTTTTTTTAAAAAACGGCTCCCCCCTTTTTAAAACACCCCAGTAAAAACCCAAGACGTAAAAAAACACCTCACCATCTAATTTTCAAGTCCCAGTCCCCCCCCAACCCCGCCAGCCGCCAGCCTTGTCACCAGCTAGTACTTCTGTGCAGAGATGCAGCCAGCAGCGTAACACCTTCAAAAATCGCCTGCAAATTCCTGACCTTTGTTCCTGATCTCCAGCCCTGTCCCCTATCGCCCGGGGAACGGGGTTTAAAAACCGGGGGACTTTATCTACGACTCAAGACCTTCCCTCACCGACTTCTCTTCAGCTGTCCCATTTCCCCCCTCACCCACTTGGGGGGCTTACCTAGATTTTTCTTGTCTTGTCTTGGACACGTCCTCACTCGGCAAAGGGGTGGACCCCCAACCGTGTGTCTGTGTTTTCCCCTTTTTTTAAAGGAAAAACCCAATCAACCAACCGTCTAGGGGGGGCCCCCAAGGGGTGGGGGGAAGGGGGACAGCTGGGGCCCGGTTGGGCTTGAAAAAGGGCCGGGGGTGCCCGGGGCAATAGGGGGGGCTAAAAGATTGGGAAAATTTTTCAGGCGTTTTGGGGGGAAAACATGGAATGATGGCTGATCTGGCTGCTGCATGCTCCCACCCCCTTTTTGGGAAAATGGCTGGTGAATTTTCCCTTGGGTTTGGGGTTGGGGGACAGTGGAGGTCAGGGGGGCTTGGCATGGGGAACAGGTGATGAGAGCTCCCCCTTGTCGGGGGGTTTCGGGGGTTTTTTTTGGGGTCTTTTCCCCCGGGTTCCATTTTTTAAAAATTTTGAATGGGTTTTGTTCACGATGTCAACAGTTTTTTGGGGTTGTAATAGTCGGCTTTTTTAAAAATACATCTGAGACCCCCCTTTTGTACCCCCCGCAAGTGTCAATATCTTGTTTGGTTGTTGATTTCCCCCGGGGGGAAAAGGGATGGTTTGAAAACCCTGCAAAACCCCTTTGGGGGGGGGGAACCTTTACGCGTCTGTGTGGGGATCACCACCATGAGGGAATCTCCCCAGGGCCCAAAAATCAACCTTTTTTTGGGGGTTTTAAAAAATGACTCCATTTGCTAGCATTTTCGTCTGTTGGGGGGAGCCCCCCGAAAAATTAAATTCACCCTATCCTGACACCAAGGCGGCCTTCTTTCGTCTGCACCGACGACAACGAGGCTAAAAAAATTTGACCACCACTGCTTCTACCGCTTCAAGAAGGGGGGTTTAAAATTTGGGGTTTCCCCCCGCAATGGGGGGCTAAAAACTGGGGCCCAAACGCCTAGACTCCTCATCACCCCCCCCAAGACATCGCTGACATCAAGACATCTATAGAGGACCCCCCAACCCCCCCGGGAAAAAGGGGGGGCTCCATTCTAAAAAAACCTAATGCTCCGTCCATGATGAAGGTCACCTTCACTGACGTCACCATGGCGGAGAAAGCACTAGATGAGGGGGGAAAAACAGTACATTACTTTCCCCCTCAACCCCTCCTTCATTAAAACAGAAAGATACACAATTGTTCCACAATGCTACAACTGCTTTCGTACTTACATAGCACCAAGGAATGACCAACAAGGACAAGAAGTTCTTTTTACAAACTGTGGTACTGAAGGCCACGATTACAAGTCCTGCTCCACCACCACCAACCCAAGTGTCTTAACTGCAAGACTGAGCACCATACCTTGGCTGCTCGTTTTTCCAACACGCCGTGAAGTACTGAAGAAAGCACAAAAGTTAACCCCAAAAAGACAGCATAAGTCACCTATGCTGCTATCGCCAAGATCCAGTCCAACACCACTAAGATTCTCAAAGCCACACTACCACCCACCAACGCAGTCGCTACACCACCAACAATGGACACCCAAAAAACCAGTACCGAGATATATGCCCACATGGCCAAATTGGGGAAACCCCGGCTCCTTCAACACTGTCATCAACGAGATCTTTGAACTTAAAATATGCCCAAGTTCAACTTCCCAGACTCTCCACCATCAGCTGACATCAAAATGCACCAGTGCGCCACTTAACATCACAACGCCTGCTCAGCCAACACAGCCGCAGCCGCCACCACCACCACCACCTCAAACTCCTCCCCCTCGCATGGGGACGGGCCAATCAGAGACCGCACACGCGCCGACTCCACCAGCAACCCTCCACCACCACAACACTCTCTGCAGAAGCAAGTGCAGTCACCATTGTATTCCACCAACTAAGAAACCGACAACATTCACTGAAGAGACAACATCCCACCACATAACTCACCACATAACATTCAATGGAGCTCGATTCTACACTGCTGATGTAAATGGAGGCGACCTACCCTTGCTAGAACTGCATACACGGCTGATAAATGGCAGAGTCAAATACGCTACCATCCCATTTCCGCTGGAGAAATACAACAACCAAACAAGATATTAACACTTGCTGAGGTACTAAAGGGAGTCTCAGATGTAGTTACAGACGCCGACTATTACAACGCCAAAGTACTCGTTGACGTCGTGAACAAAGTCACATTCAAGAAGTTAATAAATGGAACCCGAGAATAGACACACTCTAGAAAAACCAGAAACACCCTGACATAGACCAGCATCTCATCACCTAGAAATACTACATGCCAAGCCACCCTGACCTCCACTGTCAACCCAAGCCAGAGTCCAGCATCGTCACCAGCCACTTCCCAAGAGAGTAGCAGCATGCAGCAGCCAGATCAGCCATCATCTCCATGTCTTCTACATCGCCTGAAAGACCCTGATCTCCGCTCCTGTCCCTATCCCCGCAGCTGGGTTAAGCCCGGGCCCTTTTATCTACGACTCAAGACATTCCCCCACCGACTTCTCTTCAGCTGTCCCCCTTCCCCGCTCCCCCACTTGGGGGTTTTACCTAGACGATTGATTGATTGATTGTGTTTCCTTTGGGAACTTAGTTGATGACTCGACGTCACTATGACCTATTCTTAAAGGGGGGGGGCTGGCTAGTTTCAACTGAACAATTAATTTTTTCAAACCTATCCTTATTTCCCCCAACCCCAAAAGTAACCTTTATGATACTTGTTGACAACCACCTATCGTCTTATGGTTCAATTGAGGTTGTATCATCCCCCCCAATAACCAATCTGATGCCCCAGATTATGTTTATTACTAAAGATTTTGAGAGTGCTTCTTTTTAATCCGAAATTGTTGAAGCTTTTTGTGCCGGGAGTTTTAAATTTAACCAGCGTAGTTATTAGATCCAGCTACGTGTTCCGTTTTCCCATAGGTACTTTTTAACAGACTAACAGCTTTTTAAAGAGTCGTTTATAGGGGGGAAGGCCTGAATGAGAATGGGGCATCTCCCTAAATTGTCCTTTAAATAAATCCTTATTAACATGTTCAAGATCATTCCTATCATGTACCATTGCCTTAAAAATGGACCAAAATTCCTCCCAGCTGTTCCCCTGGCGGGAACGACGCAATTGTACCTCTGGGAGTTTGGGGGGGGACATCTTATTTACTGTGCGAGGTTGGCCCACTAAGTTTTCTACTCTCTTTGCACTGTGCAAACCCTTTATTTTTACAGGACAGAATATGTTCCTCCACTTCATAATATTGTCAAACAGTGTTTCTTTTTCCCTCCTGTCAATTTCCCCATGGTCCTTTTCATATTCCTTAAACCACAACTTGTAGACTCATTTTACTATCTAAGGAGTCTAAATACAATTTTAATTCATCGGCGTCCATTGTATCTTGATCCATGAACTCCATGCATTATTGAGTGCCTTTGTAACATGACCTTACGAGCTTGTAACGGGCTTTCTTTGCTTTAATATCCCTGGGCGCCCCCCAGCAGTTTCATGGGTCCAGCCATGGTTATGGATAAATAACCCCCGATGTCACAAATTAAATAAATTGTTTAAAAAGGTGATTAAAAAACCTTATTTTTTGCCTGTAGCCCCTGGGCCCAAATTAAATTTGGGACTAATTATTACAATTCACCCCACAAAATTAATCTTTTACTCAAACTACTTTCTACAATCAGCATTTAATTATTAAATAATTAATTCAATAATGAAATTCACTAATCCCCTCCGGTTCAGGAAGGACCAACCCGGGGGTGTGGGGAAATTTAAAAGATTTCCTTCTGGGCCACCCCCCTTACAACAAAAAAATCCCCGGGGGGGGACCGACTAGTATAATTTACCGCGGTTACCCCCGTGGGCGTGTGAGAAAACTTGCCCCCCTCCTGGTCACATTTGGGGGTTCGAAATTTTCCTTAAATCCACACTATCCTTTACCAGTTTATTAAAAAGAAAAAAGGAGGATTTTTAAAGGGGGAAGGGGAAAGGGGGAAAGGGGAAAAAATTTAATATCACTCACCCTTTTTCCTGCCATTGTGTTCCGAAGATCCGTATTATCATTCCCCCCGTAAACCCACATTATCCAACATACCTACTGGCCCGACGGTTGCAAAAGAGTATTACGTGGGGGAAAAAACAACATTCTTGTTTCTATTCTTCGACGGATTCGGGTCCCCTCGGGAGATTTTTTCCGGCAAGAGATGATTTCGGGTTGCCCGATGAGTCAAGAGAAGATTGATCCCGAATCCTTACGCCCACGAGACCGGGGGTTATTTAAGTGGTTGGTCGGGGTAGTGATTCATATCCCCCCACTATACCCCTTTAGTAGAGTTTATCGCAAAACTTTCACACTATTCCCGTCGGTTTAATGTCCCGTTAATTTACTCTCGTTAGAAGTTAACCCTTTAAAAATTTCGTGCGATGAACGCGATCGAAGCGAGCAATTTCCGCCATCAACACCGCCATGACGGGCGCTATTTTAACACATTATCACTCTATTATTATAGTTTCTTGACTTAATGTCCCCCATTATGCCCCGGGGAAAATTTACAAATTACTATTGTGAAAGAGACCATTAACCGCGATTTGGCTTTTAAACGCCGTTTCCCCTTCCATTATATCCGAGTCCCCCATCGTTTACTCCATTCACCTTTATCCCAAGGCGACCTGGGTCACTTCATTTGACCAACACAGCGTACCAACGCTCTTTGCGATGGTTCTTCCCCATCTCAAGAAAATTAACCAACGACACATTAAGAAATTCCCTTAGAAATACAGTAAACCTTTCGGGAAAAAACCCCTATTTTCCCCAGGTAAGGACCCCCTAGGGAGGGAAATGGGGGCAGAAGAAGAATGCCGGGGAGAGGAAGGCTGAAGGAGAAGAGAAAGGGTCAGACTAAACCCAACAGTCCCCATTTGGGTATATAAGAGATAATTACACGAATACCTTCCGTGATAAAAATATATATATTTTTTTTTATATTTTTTTAAAAACAAATATACATAAAACCAATAAAAGCCCCAAACATAAATCATCATATAAAAGAACAACAAACAGAACAGAAAAATACACATCTGTCAATATATCCAAGAGGGAAACCCCTGCCGCACATAAAAAAAAAAAAAAAAAAAATTTTCCCCCCTACTACCTTCTAAAACAAATTTTTTAACAAGAACATAACACCGCTTTAAACTGTACATACACTGTCTCAAAAAAACACCAAAATAAAACCTTTTGGAAAATCCTACTTCTTCCTAACAAAACGCAGTACAAAAGGGATGAAAAATCATAAACCCCAAACCCCCTTTTGTTAAAAAAGTTGTTGACTATAACACAACTACAACTGACCCCTAACAAGGGGCACACCACATCAACATCTTAAAAGAAATACATTATCATCAAGATACATTGTAGACAACACTGTCTACAACACAAGCCAACTCCCACCCGGGGGAATAAGTCCACACAAAAAACATTTTGGGCATACATACAAAACCCTAGAAAAAAAACATAAAATGAAGAACCTGAAAATTTAAATTCAAACAAAATAGGAAAAACATACAGATTACA
>WNWK01059437.1:0-10188 GCA_009830355.1 Cherax destructor | reverse complement strand
CACTATACTGTGTGATGGACATTTTGGGGACACCCGCAGTGTGCTGCTCCCTATACTGTGTGATTGTTACATTGTGGGAACACCCGCAGTGTCCTACACTATACTGGGGAGGGTTTTTGTGGGGACACCCGCAGTGTGTACCCCCCCTATACTGTGGGGGGGGTTTTTACATTGTGGGGCCCCCCGCAGTGTGCTGCTACATATACTGTGTGATGGGTTACATTTTGGGGACACCCGCGGTGTGCCCTACACTATACTGTGTGATGGGTACATTGGGAAACCCCCCCAAAGTGTGCTGCTATTTTTATACTGTGTTTTGGTTACATTGTGGGGACACCCGCAGTGTTTTTTCCTATACTGGGGGGTGGTTTTTTTGGGGGGAACCCCGCAGTGTGTCTACACTATACTGTGGGGGTGGTTACTTTTTTGGGGGAACACCCGCGGTGTGCTGCTAATACTGTGTGATGGTTACATTGTGGGGACCCCCGCAGTTTTTTTTACACTATACTGTGGGGGGGGTTTAAAATTGTGGGAACACCCGCGGGGGCTGCTACACTATACTGTGTGATGGTTTTGGGGGGACCCCCGCAGTGTGTTCTACACTATCTTGTGACAGTCACAGTGTGGGGACACCCGTATTTTTGTTGCTACACTATACTGTGTGAGTCACAGTGTGGGGACACCCAAAAGTGTGTTGCTACATACTGTGTGACAGCCCCCGTGGGGGGGCCCCCACAGTGTTTTTGCTCCCTATACTGTGTGACAGTCAAAAAAAATGGGGACACCCACAGTGTGCTGCTACACTATACTGTGGGCCAGTCACAGTGTGGGGACACCCACAGTGTGCTGCTACACTATGCTGTGTGACAGTCACAGTGTGGGGACACCCACAGTGTGCTGCTACATTTATACTGTGTGCCCAGTCCAGTGTGGGGACACCCACAGTGTGCTGCTACACTATTTTTGTGATAGTTACATTGAAAAACTGTGTGAGGATCTATGGAGATGGAAATCATAAACAGTACACTATAGAGTGACAGAAACAAGGAAGCGAGGAAGGAGGGAAGTGTTTACTACCGGGGTGTTAATGTGGTCATGGTCATGTAGTCATGGTCAGTAAGCATGGCCATGTAAGCATGGTGAGATAGTCAGGGTGATGTAGTCATGGTGATGTAAGAATGGTGATGTAGGTATCATGATATAGCCAGGGTGATGTAGGCATTGTGATACGGCGTTGTAATAAGAGCGTGTGGGCGGTGGATTGCGTTCGTGTGTTTTAACATGGGCGCAGTGCCTTCCTGGTGGGAAATATTATGAAATATAAGAGACCTGAGGATTGACTTTCCAATGCAAAACACGTGATGATTTATTACAAATGACTTTTTAATTAAGGTTAAGGCAAGGTACCTTGCATTTAAGATAATGTACCTTACTTTTAAAATGACCATCTCTGGTCCACTGGACCCGTGGACTACTGGACATACTTTCTTGACATATATGAAGAGGGAAGAAGAAATTGCTTCTCATAAACACTTGACTAAAAATATTTTTTTCTTTCTTAAAAATCATAATTCAGGAATGGAATAGTTTCAGTTTAGATTATCGTCACACAGACATCCAAAACAGACATAAACTCCCTTAACAGCATTATTAATCAGCTGGTGCTGAGGGGCATGATGGAGAACCATACCCAGCATTGTAGAGTACAAGCCAAATTGGCACAGAAATTGTCACAGCAAATTATCACAACACCCATGCCTCACCAGACTAAGTGGTGCAAAGTTTACAGCTGTTGTATATAGCTGCTATATACAGCTGCTGTAAACAGCTCTGTGCTCATATATATAAACTTTATGGTTATTACCCTGGCGTTAAAAAAACGTCTGGCTGCCGGCAAGAATTGCCATGGTGTGACACTGCCTTGAAAGCTCCGCTTCGTAATAACTCGGGCAGAGTTGTGGTGAGATCACGACCGCTGGGTGAGATTGAGGTGTCCGACCGCTGCTGGCTAGTTCCTAGCTAGTTAATTCATAGCTAGTTCCTAGCTAGTTAATTCATAGCTAGTTCCTAGCAAGGGTAATAAAGACACGGTTAGCAGTCTGGGCTTTATCTAGTATACAAGAAAATGCAAATACAAAACCTAGGATAAGACTAAGGGTGCAGGATGCGTAACACCAACAATGCATGCAGGGTCCATTTTAACTTGGGGTGCCATTCTGATACGAACAATCGCACGACTTTGGAAACAGCCATGATCCACAGGGGCGCTTCCTGTGATCATGTTTTCTTGGACCTCCTCCTCTTTTCTGCAACATTGCAAGCTTCTGATGTGTTGATTGCAACACGAAAGGCCTAGAGCTATCATTCAACTCCCCTCGTGGTTGTTTTGCATATTGTATCGCGTGTTCACGATTTTTGCATAATATATATATATACGTTTAAACACAATGAAATATATATTTTTCGTTAGGTTCAGAATGATTTTGCGAAATTATTGCATACACAAATTTTCGCTTGCCTTATTCGGCAAGAAGAGCGTTGCTATTTAAGCCAGAATCGCAAGTTTTACCTATTCGGCACGAACACACACACACATTATATATATATATATATATATATATATATATATTATATATATATATATATATATATATATATATATATATATATATATATATATATGAAATAACGAAATTTTTAATGTAATAGCATAAAAGAAATGGCAAGGACTTGAATTTATAGACTGCTGCTACGTATTTTAAGATATGGTATTCTTGTCTCTTTGATGTTCTGCTGCCACATGTCTTCTTGAAGATGACACTGACTGCTCCGTGAGATTGTTATTGCTTCTTGAGTTATTGCCATTGTTACACGCCTCATGTAATGCCCCTGGGTTTCACGCCTCGTATAATATCCTTGGCTTAAACGCCATATTCAGTACCTGTGGGTTACACGCCTCTTACATTATCCTTGGTTACACGCCTTGTGTTACACGCCTCGCACAATGTCTATGGGTTACACGCTATATCTTTTTTTTTTCAAACTAATGTTATTTTAGGAATTACACTGGTCTTGTCTGATTTCTCTTCACCAACATACTCTACAGAGATGTGTTTGTTATTACACTTACATTTTTGTAAGGATTACATAATTTATGATGAATTGGTCTGTTTATTGATGTATTGTTTATTTACTCATCTTATTCTTATTGTGTTCGTCATAAATTTCGTGTGTTTGTGAGCCATCTTATAATATTAGCTCACGTACTTTCACTTCAAACAAGTATCTAGAATTTCTTCCTGATCATTCGTCTTAGTTAAATACTAGCAAACAAAAGACACGCGTTGCAGAAAGAGCTTTTTTTTTTGGTTGGTGGGGAAAAGCAACTCTTCTCATTGATGAGAACTTCACCACAGTGTAAACACCAGACTTAAAGAATACCAATACTCTCGGGACTCAAAACACCAGCAACATGGGAAGTGTAGATGATAGAAACAAAGATCATTCTCGCCTTATGGCATGGCTAGATGCCATGCTCATCATCAAAGAAAGGAGAGGCCCAGAACATGTCTAGAAGCGGCTGTAATTATCACACCACCACAGTCAGACGAAACAAGTTACGTTGTAGATAGGCAAATTACTTGTAAACATATTACAAGGATATGTATTGATATGAAGCCATATATTTCATCTTAATTGATCAGTGTAAAATATATTATATATATATATATATATATATATATATATATATATATATATATATATATATATATATATATATATATGCACTAGTTACTTTGTGTGATACACAGCTTTGGAATGGCTGGATAAAGAGCTGTACATAGTGAAATATGACGTGATAAAGCTCTCTACACAGAGTGAAACATGACGAGATAAGCTCTACACAGAGTGAAACATGACGTGATAAGCTCTACACTGGATGGTGGTGGGGAGGGGGGTGACGAAAACGTTGTCCCAGTAAAAAAAAAGCTTCCGAATGCGTGTTTCCCCATGCAGTGTGAGCAGTATCCCATTTGATCCAAATTTTGATCCCAGAGAGCAGCCAACAGCCGTACTTACACCTGACACAAAGTGGCTGGGGTTATTAACTAAAGTTTTATCTGCATAAACCATGAGCTCGCTGCTTCCTTCATATTTTGGGTAGCATTATGTTATCCCAGGAAGACTGGATCACAGCACTGGGCAAACACCAACCCTTGTGCTGTCTTGAGAGGGCGAAACTCTCCGTTTCACCCGCCCCGAAGGGGTGTGGGGATATTCAAGCATGTTTTACGCGCCGTAAGAGTTATGAAGGCAGATAAGGAGGGAGAAAGGAATAATGGAAAAATGGGTGAAGAATTGTGGAGGAGACATGAGACGTGTGTGGAGAGATAAGGTGTGGGTGAGTTATTATTATTATTATTATTATACTAATTATTATTTTATTATTATTATACTTATTATTATTTTATTATTATTATACTTATTATTATTATTATACTTATTATTATTATTATTATTATACTTATTATTATTATTATTATTATTATTATTATTATTATATTCGTGAGGTATATGCAAAGAACGATTATGTATGAAGTAGGAAGGGAGGAGAGGGAGAACGGAAAGGATGAGAAGGGTGCAGGGAAGGACGGAGACATTGGAAAGGGAATTAAAGAAAAATGTTAGAGGGGTAAGAAAAGGGTAGAGGATAATGTGGAGAGAGAGTAAGGAGACAAGAGACTAGGCAAGATAGACAGTGAATATATATATATATATATATATATTTATTCAACACATCGGTCGTCTCAGGGTGACCCAAAAAGAAAGAAAATCCCCAAAAAGAAAACACTTTCACCTCACTCATACATAATCACTGTCTTTGCAGAGGCGTCAGATACGACAGTTTAGAATAGTCCCTCCAAACTGTCAATATCCCAGACCCTCCTTTAAAGTGCAGGCATTGTACTTCCCATTACCAGGACTCAAGTCCGGCTAAATCTATAATAACCGGTTTCCCTGAATCCCTTCATTAAATATTACCCTGCTCACACTCCAACAGCTCGTCAGGTCCCAAAAACCATTCGTCTCCATTCACTCCTATCTAACACGCTCACACACGCTTGCTGGAAATCCAAGCCCCTCGCCCACAAAACCTCCTTTACCCCCTCCCTCCAACCTTTTCGAGGACGACCCCTTCCTTCCTTCCCCTACAGATTTATATACTCTCCAAGTCATTCTACTTTGATCCATTCTCTTTAAATGACCAAACCACCTCAACAACCCTCTTCAGCTCTCTGACTAATAACCCCCTTTTCCGTATAACTTACTAAAAAGAAAAATAAGAAAACGTCAATACATGTATATATATATATATATATATATATATATATATATATATATATATATATATATATATATATATATATATATATATATTAAATTTTTTGTACACTTCGTCCCCAACATCCCCTCTTCTTCCCTAGTGCATCTCTATTCCTTCCTGACAGGATTTGGGCAATTAATCATATAAATTTCATAGCGGATTTTCAAAAATTTAAATTAAATATCTTGGCTGGTCCAGCACATTTTTTGGTCAAACTGAATAGAACCGGTGACGTCATCCAGGGGGCGAGTCTAGCAAGGTAAACATAGACGTTCATTGGTTCTCCCCTTTTGACGTCATCCAGGGGGTGTGTTTAGCGAGGTAAACATGGACGTTCATTGGTTCTTTCCTTGTGACGCCATCCAGGGGCGTGTCTAACGAGGTAAAGAGAAGTCTATTGGTTCTTCCTCCTTTAATGTCACTGTTGTGTAATTACGTCATTGCATCTGCCGTCATTGGAGCGATAACCCAGCTGCAACCATAACTATTACCACCACATCCACCATCTCTCTAAATATCATCACCACCACCACATTCACCTACCCCCCACCAACACCACCACCATCACTCACCCACCCACACCAGCATCACAACCGCTCACCCACCTAAACCACACCACCACCCAACCCCTCTACCACCACCACAATTCTATTCACCACAGCTACCATCACGTAATATGCAACTCAACTACCACCACTACCACAACAACGATAACAACGACAGCAACTACTACTACTACTACTACTGCTTCTGCTTCTTCTTCTACTACTACTACCACTACAAACCCCCATCATTAGCAGTTCTTAATACGGTATTCTTTATCACATTCCCTGATGTTCTTGGATCCTCTGCTACACCGGTTCATCTGCTTACGTGAGATCTATAATATTTAATCCGATAATGGAGCCCGGAAATCCTTGGGTTAGTGAACAAATCCGTTATTAGGCACCTGCTCTAAATGACGTTGTTCCCTCGTTAATCCAGTTGTTCCCTCGTTAATCCAGTGTCAGAGAGTGCTGCTCTAGCTGCGATAGGGGATTTGATGGGAGAGTAGGATTATAAAGAACGTAATAGGATAGAGGGGAGGATAGATTGAAGAAGACGATGGGAAAAATGGGATAGGATGAAGATAGGGAAGGAAATAGTATAGGGAGGATGAAAAAATAGAGAGGAGGACGGAATATGGAAGAGAATGGCACAGGAAAACGAGGATAGGATGAAGAAAGGGAAGAGTATAGAATAGGAAGGGCAAAATTAGAGAGGATGGTATAATAGAGTGGTGGATAGGATAAAGAAGATATAATAAAGGGGCGGATAGGATAGAGTAAGAGGAAAGGAATTTTGGAATTTTGAGGGCATGGAGAGAGAGAGTTAATGGGAAAGGCAGATAAGCGAAACTACTGTCTCTATCTGGATGATGCCAGGCTAGAAGGAAGAGAGAGAGAAAAGAGAGAGAGATTATATGAGAAACAGAATACAGGAAAACTTTAGATATATAACAAGATTAACTTTTGGGGGGAAAAATTAAGTCCAGTTCTTGGAAAACCAATTACTACTGTGTCACCAAAGATCAGATTGGAATTAATATAAAGATTTTCACTTCTGCCCCTTGCTGCCTGCAACACTGCTGTCTGCTGCTGCAACACTGCTGTCTGCTGCCTGCAACACTGCTGTCTGCTGCCTGCAACACTTATGTCTGCTGCTTGCAACACTTATGTCTACTGCTTGCAACACTGCTGCCTGCAACACTTCTGCCTGCAGCACTGCTGTCTGCTGCCTGAAACACTTGCCTCCTGCTTGCAGTCTGCTGCTTACAACACTGCTGATTACAGCACTGCAACACTGTTGGTTGCAATTCTGCTGCTTACAACACTGTTGGTTGTTACACTGTTACCTGCGATACTGTTGGTTGTTACACTGCTGCCTGCAACACTGTTGGTTGTTACACTGCTAACTGCAACAGTGCTAATTGCAGGACTTCTGGTTGCATCACTGTTAATTACAGCACTGCTGATTACAACACCGCTACCTTCAACACTGCTGATTGCAACACTGATGCCTGCAACACTGCTGATAGCAACACTTTGCTTACAACACTGCTGCCAACAATACTGCTGCCTGCTACACTGTTGGTTGCAACACTGCTGCCTACAACACTGCTGCTTACAACACTGCTACCTGCAGCACTGCTGCCTGCAACACTGCTACCTGCAGCACTGCTGCCTGCAACACTGCTACCTGCAGCACTGCTGCCTGCAACACTGCTACCTGCAGCACTGCTGCCTGCAACACTGCTGCCTGCAACACTGTTACCTGCAGCGCTGCTACATGCAACACTGCTGCCTACAACACTGTTACATGCAGCACTGCTGCCTGCAACACTGTTACCTGCAGCGCTGCTACATGCAACACTGCTGCCTACAACACTTACCTGCAGCACTGCTGCCTGCAACACTGTTACCTGCAGCGCTGCTACATGCAACACTGCTGCCTACAACACTGTTACCTGCAGCACTGTTGGCTGCAACACTGCGCCTACAACACTGCTGCTTACAACAATGCTACCTGCAGTACTGCTGCCGCAACACTGCTACCGCAGCACTGCTGCCTGCAACACTGCTACCTGCAGCACTGCTGCCTGCAACACTGCTACCTACAACACTGTTACCTGCAGCACTGCTGCCTGCAACACTGTTACCCGCAGCGCTGCTACATGCAACACTGCTGCCTACAACACTGTTACCTGCAGCACTGCTGCCTGCAACACTGTTACCCGCAGCGCTGCTACATGCAACACTGCTGCCTTTACTACCACCACTACTACCGCCACTACTACCACTACTACTACTAAGACTACTACTACTACTAATACCATTACTAGCACCACTGATATTACGACTGCTATTATTATTATTACAAACCTCCTAGTCCTACTATTAATACTAGAAACCTCCTATTCCTGCTATTACTTTTCCTACTAGAAACCACCTACTCCTGCTGTTAATATTACTACTAAAACCACCTACTCCTGCTGTTAATATTACTTCTAAAACCACCTACTCCTGCTACTTTTACTACTAGAAACCGCCTACTCCTGCTGTTACTAGTATTGCTAGAAACCACTTACCTCTGCTGTTACTAGTATTACTAGAAACCACCTACTCCTTTGCTACTTTTACTACTAGAAACCGCCTACTCCTGCTGTTAATATTACTACTAAAAACCACCTACTCCTGCTACTTTTACTACTAGAAACCGCCTAACACTACTATTCCTGTTGTTACTAGAAACCTTGTACTCCTGATATTACTACTAATCACTACTGGAAATGCGACCACTACTACCACTATTGCTACTACCACTACTACTACTACTACTACACTTATTACAGAGACGTACACACTGAGAGATAGGAAAGAGAGTTTTGAGAACTTCATGAAGGATTAGATGGATTATTGGCTTCATCTCTCCCTGATGGATTTACTGAGTAATCTGCACTCAGATGTCCGTGATGCACCTGATGGCCAACGATTGCTTTTTTCCAATAATAATAATAATAATAATAATAATTATATATATCCATGGGGAAGTGGAATAAGAATCTTTCCTCCGTAAGCCATGCGTGTTGTAAAAGTCAACTAAAATGCCGGAACAATGGGCTAGTAACCCCTTTTCCTGTATAGCTTACTAAAAAGAAGAAGAAGAAAACCGTCAAAGTGGGATGTTTGAATGTGCGTGGATGTTGTGCGAATGATAAGAAAGAGATGATTGTAGATGTTATGAATGAAAAGAAGCTGGATGTCCTGGCTTTAAGTGAGACAAAGCTGAAGGGGGTAGGAGAGTTTCAGTGGGAGAAATAATGGGATTAGATCAGGGTTTCAAATAGCGTTAGAGCTAAAGAAGGAGTGGCAATAATGTTGAATAATCAGTTATGGCAAGTAAAGAAGGAATATAAATGTATAAATTCAAGGATTATGTGGAGTAAAATAAAGGTTGGATGTGAAAAGTGGGTTATAGTAAGTGTTTATGCACCTGGAGAAGAGAGAAGTGTAGAGGAGAGAGAGAGATTTTGGGAAATGTTGAGTGAGTGTGTGGGGAGTTTTGAACCAAGTGAGAGAGTAATTGTGGTTGGGGATCTTAATGCTAAAGTGGGTAAAAATGTTGTGGATGGAGTAGTAGGTAAATTTGGGGTGCCAGGGTAAATGTAAATGGGGAACCATTAATTGAGCTATGTGTAGAAAGAGGTTTGGTAATAAGTAATACATATTTTATGAAAAAGAGGATAAATAAATATACAAGGTATGATATAGCACGTAAGGAAAGTAGTTTGTTGGATTATGTATTGGTGGATAAAAGGTTGATGAGTAGGCTTCAGGATGTACATGTTTATAGAGGGGCAACGGATATATCAGATCATTATTTGGTTGTAGCTACAGTTAGGGTAAAAGGTAGATGGGACAAAAGAAAATGGCAACAGCAAGTAAGAGAGAGGTAAAAGTGTATAAACTAAGGGAGGAGGAAGTTAGGTGAGATATAAGCAACTATTGGCAGAAAGGTGGGCTAGTGCAAGTAGGAGTAGTGGGGGGTTGAAGAGAGTTGGGATAGTTTTAAAAATGCAGTATTAGAATGTGGGGCAGAAGTTTGTGGCTATAGGAGGGTGGGTGCAGGAGGAAAGAGGAGTGAGTGGTGGAATGAAGAAGTAAAGGGTGTGATAAAAGAGAAAAAGGTAGCTTATGAGAGGTTTTTACAAAACAGAAGTGTTAATAGAAGAGCAGGTATATGGAGAGTAAAAGAAAGGTGAA
>WNWK01059436.1:0-10188 GCA_009830355.1 Cherax destructor | reverse complement strand
AAATGGGTATTAAAAAGGGGGATAAAAAAAAGGGTCTTGGGGTTTTTTTCCCCCGAGAAACCCCCCAAAAAGGGGATTCAAAGATAAGTTTAGATTTAGAAAGGATAGGGGAAAGTATTTTTTGGGAAAAATTGGGGAAGGATAAAGGGGAACAGTCTGCCAGGGGGGGTTTAAGCAAGGACCTTGGGTAGTTTTAAATTTGGTTTGGGGATAAATTCATGAGTAAAGGGGGGTTGGAGGGGGGAATTGCACATGAGTAAAAAAATTATCAAAGCTTTTTTTTGGGTAGAATTTAAAAAAATTGGGGTTAAAAAATATTTGGGGGGGGGGAGGAAAAATTGAAGGACCTGCCTAGAAGGGCCCCAACGGCCCCTTCCCATTTTTCCTCCTTTCTTTTTGTTCTTAATGTTTTAAAATGGAAGTTTATAGTAGGAATAACCCAGTAAGGGCCCCCGGATTTTCGCTTAAAAAGATTCAAAGGACTTAGAGAACTTTTATCATCTGGGGTAAGGGAAGAGAGCTAAATTGAAAAGTTTTCTGAACACTATACATGCCCCAAAGAACATTTATCCCATATAAAGAAATTTTGGGATCGAATAGAAATGCCCAAAAAGGGATAAAAAAAGGGGGCTCAAATATCTTTTAGGGCAGAAAAAGGGGAATTTAGGGGGTTAAAAGAGGGGGGGTCATCTTACGAATCAGTATATTGACATTGGGGGCCCAAAAAGGGGATAAAAAAAACCCGGGACACGAAATTAAATTGGGGGAGGGGAAAACAACCCCCAAAATTTTTTTTCCGGTTTTATAGAAAAAAAGTTAGAGATAAGATAGGTCCCCTTAAAAAAATTTAAAAGGGGTATCTTACTGACAAAGAGAATGAAATGCCCCCTTTTTTTAATAATTATTTTCCTGGTTTTCACCAGGAAGACACTAATAATATCCCAAAAATTTGGGGTATTTTGGGGCCTGAAGAAGATAAATTATGTAACACAGTCAAAAAAAAAATTTTTAAACAGATAGACCGTTTGAAGAAAAAAAAATCCCGGGCCTTCCTGTGAGCTTTTTTCAAGGGTTCTTAAGGAATGCAAAATTAAAATTTTAAAACCCCCAACAACTTTTTTTAACCCCATCCTTCAAACAGGTGTAGTGTCTGATACGGGGAAGTTTTAAAAAAATTCCCCATTTTTAAAGCGGGGAAAAACGTTTCCATAAATTTTCCCCCCAATAAGCTAATCCCCAATTGTAGGAAAATTTTAAAAAGTCGATTATAGCGATAACATAAAACCCCCCCGATAAAAATAATTTGAAAAGATACTAAAATGGGTTAAGGGGGGTTCCCGCCTAACAAAATTTTTAACTTTTTCGAAGGGGTTTTTTTAGGCAGTTGATCAGAAAAGGGGAAATTGATATTGTTTTTTTTGGTTTTTTTGTAAGGTTTTTTTAAAAGTACCACACAAAACCTTTTAAAAAAAGTGGCTGTTTATTTATTGGGGGAAAAATGTTTTCATGGTTTTTTTCATGGTCACCAAAGGAAGCAGGGGGGCATTAAGGGGTTTTAATTTTTGGGGGTCTGTAAAATGGCGTTCCACGGGGAGGGGGTTTTAGGCCCGTTGTTGTTTATAATATATATAAATGACCTTGAGGGGGGAATTTTTTAGGATATGAGCAAATTGCTGAGACAGAAGATAGGTAGGATAATCGATTCAGTTTTTGATGTCACGGAACTTCAGGAGGTTTTAGAAAACC
The DNA here is from genome assembly GCA_009830355.1 of Cherax destructor. Taxonomy (NCBI): domain Eukaryota; kingdom Metazoa; phylum Arthropoda; class Malacostraca; order Decapoda; family Parastacidae; genus Cherax; species Cherax destructor. The sequence continues at coordinate 8,442 of WNWK01059436.1, read as the reverse complement.
CCAAACCTGGCCGAAAAGTGGCAGAGGGGGGGGGTTTAATGTAGATAAATGCAATTCTGAAGCTCGGGGGTGTCCATAACCCAAATTTTTAAGTTAAAAAACGAGAACTTAGCCAAAAGTTTTGGAAAAAGGACTTGGGGGGGAGGGAAAGCAACCTTAAACCAAGACAGCAATGCCTAAGCGTACGTAATAAGGAAAAAGATTACTGGGATTTATATAAAGAAGTGTTAGCAAAGAAGTCCAGAGGTTATATTACAGCTTTATACATCATTAGTAAGGCCTCATCTAGATTACGCAGCTCAGTTTTGGTCTCCATATTACAGAATGGACATAAATTCGTTAGAAAACATTCCCCCAAGAATCCCCAAATTAATACATTTTTTTTTAGAAATCTTCCTTCAAAGAAAGATTGAAGCCCCAAAAAATTACATTCTTTTGTAAGACGTAGAAGAGGGGAAAACGAGGTAAAAGGGGGAAAATGGGTATTAACAAAGGAATAAATAAGGTCTTGAGGATATTCCCCAAAAGAGAGAACCCAAAATGGATTCAAGTTAGATAAGTTTGATTTAGAAAGGATATGGAAAAAAGTATTGGTTTGGAAATGGGGGGGGTTGATGAGGGAAAAAGTCTGCCAGTGGGGTTTTTTTGAATTTTAAAGGACCTTGGGTAGTTTCAAATTTGGTTTGGGGAAAAACCATGAGTGAGGGGGTTTGGGGGTTTGGGGGGGGGACTCAAAAGGAGGGTAGAATTGTCAAAGCTTATTTCTTGGGGGGCAGGGAAAATTTTGGGGTTGAGCAAATTCTGTTAGTGGGAGGATTGTAAGGGGACCTGCCTAGTGGGGGAAACGGCCCCCAAGTCCTTTTCCTTTTTCTTATGTTTCTTTCTTTATGTTCTTATTTTTGGGTAGCTTTAAAAAAAAGGGGGAAAAATATTCTGTTAGTGGGATGGAATGTAAGGGGCCCTGCCTAAAGGGGCCAAGGGGCCTGCTGCAGTGTTCCTCCTTTCTTATGTTCTTATGTTCTTATGTGATGGTAAGCAAAAAACCTTAAACCAAGACAGCAATGCCTAAGGAGTAAAAGGCAAATAGATTACTGGGATTTATATCAAGAAGGTTAGCAACAGAAGCCCGGGGAGGTTATATTACATTTTTTCATCATTAGTAAGGCCTCCCCAAAATTGCAGCCAGTTGGGGCCCATTTAAAAAAGGGGACATAAATTCGAAAAAACTTTAAAATGAATCCCCAAATTAATACATAGCTTTAAAAAATTTCCCTTTTTACGAAGAAAGATTGAAGCCCTTTTAAAACATTCACTTGAAGAGGGGGTGGGGGGAAATGATCGAGGTATACAAGTGGAAAAGGGGGTTTAAAAGGGGGTATAAATAATCTTGGGAAATTTCCAAGAGAAACCCCAAAATGGTTCAGATAAGTTTAGATTTAGAAAGGATATGGGGAAAAATTGGTTTGGAAAAGGGAGTTGATGAGGGGAAAAGTCTGCCTAGTGGGGGTTTTTGAAGCTGGGGCCTTGGGTAGTTTCAAAAATTTTGGTTGGATAAATTCATGAGTGAGAGGTTTGGGTTTGGGGGGACTCGCGCAGAGTGGGGGGAATTGTCAAAGTTTTTTTTTGGGGGAGCTTTAAAATTGGGGGAGAAAAATTTTTGTTAGTGGAGGGGGTTGTAAGGGGCCTGCCTAGTATGGGCCAACAGGCCTGCTGCAGTTTTTCCCCCTTTCTTATGCCATGTTCTTATCAAAGTTTTTTTCTTGGGTAAATTGAAAATTGGTTTGGGGAAAAATTTTTCTGTTAGTGGAATGGTTTTTTAAGGGGCCCCCCTATTTGGGGCCCCCCTGCTGCAGTTTTCCCCCCAAAAAAAAACATAAGAACATAAGAAAAGGGGGAACCCCTGCAGCAGGCCGTTTGGGCCCCTACTAGGAAAAGGCCTTTTTACAATCCGCCCCCCCCAACAGAATATTTGCTAACCCCAATTTTCAATGTTTTCCCCCGAAATAAGCTTTACAATTTTTACCCACTTGCGGGGGGTCCCACTAAAACCCCCCATCATGAATTTACCAAAACCAAATTTTAAACCCCCGGGCCAGTTTTAATAACCCTTTTTAGGCAGACTGCCCCTCATCAACCCCCCTATTTCCAAACCAATACTTTCCCATACCTTTTTTAAATCTAAACTTATCTAACTTGAACCATTATTGGGGTTTCCCGGGGGAGATATCCTAAAAACCTTATTTATACCCCCCTTTTTAATCCCCCCTTTTTCCCCTTGTATACCCGATCATGTCCCCCCCTCATTCTACGTTTTCCCAAAGGGAAAGTAATTTTTTTGGCTTTCAATCTTTTTTTGTAAGGAAGATTTCTAATGCCATGTACAATTTAGTCATTCTACGCCGAATGTTTTCTAACGAATTTATGTCCATTCTGAATATGGAGACCAGAAAAAGACTGCAACCCCGGTAGGCCTTTTTAATGATGTATAAAACTGAATATAACCCTGGGGTTCCCAAAAATTTTGATAAAACCCGTAATTATTTGCCTTATTACGACGCTTAGGCATTGCTGTCTTGGGGTTTAAGGTTTGTTTAATGTCCATCCTAACTGGGGGGTTTTGCCAGAGATGTGGGGAAAAGCTAATGTAGTTCCTATATTCAAATCAGGGGAAATCCATTCCATCAAATTACCGGGGCCCAATAAGTTTACGTCTATAGTAGGCAAATTTTTTAGAATCAAATAGCTGATATTATCAGAAGTCACCTTGAAGAAAAATAATTTGATTAATGAACCCAGCATGGGTTTAGAGGGTCCTCCCCGACAAATTTACGACGTTTTTAAAAAACATTTGAGGCAGTAGACAGTGATAAAGAATATGTTTGGTTTTTTTGGATTTTAAAAAGGCCTTGATAGAGAACCCAAAAGGGGAGACTCTTAAGAAAGGTGGCAGCCATGGTATAGGGGGAAAAAAGTTCTAGCATGGATAGAGGCACCCTTCCAATAGAAAGCAGAGAGTTTCCATTAATGGGGAAAAATCAAAATGGGGATTTGTCACTTTTTTCCCAAAGGATCAGTTTTGGGCCCACTGGTTCATAATTTACATTAATCCCCTTTGATGAAGGAATTGCAAGTGACATGAGTAAATTGATGAAAAAAAAATGGCCCCGATAATTCATTCGGGGGGGGGGATACCATAAATTTTCCGGGGAGGTTTGGGGAAAATTAATGTCTTGGTCAAAAAAGGGCAGGGGGTTCTGGGAAATTGGGCTAGTTTTTTAAAAAAAAAATCCCCCTCGAATTTATAAACTAGGTGAAGTTGAGCTTGATCATACGGGGAAGTGAAAAAAACTTGGGGGTCATGGTAAGCAGAAACTAAAGCCAAGAAAAAAAATGAAGTAAAAGGGGGTAACAGATTACTAGGATTTATTTCAAGAAGAAAAACAACAGAAGTCCAAAAGTTATTTTACACCCCCATACATCACTAGTGAGACCTCATTTAATTTGCTCAGTTTTGGCCCCCCACACAGGGGGGATATAGTTCCCCTTTTGGGGAGAATTTTAAAAGGTGAAAAAATGAAAATAAAAAATTTTTAAATGAAAAAGACTTAGAGATTGAACCCCCCACCCGGGGAGAGATTTAAAGGGGGGAGATATCATCGAGGTGTACAAGTGGATGATGGGCAAAACAAAGGAGATATTAATAAAATAGGGGAGGATATCGAACCAAGTAAAGAACGAGAAATAAGGATTTAAATTGGAAAAATTTTAAAAAGAAAGGACAGGGGGTACGGTTTTTTCGAACAGAGTTGTAGAGGGGGAACTTTTTTTCCCCGATTAGGGTGAGGGGAGGCTAGGACCTTGGGGGTTTTTAAAAGAGTTGGGGCAAATATATGAGGGGGGGGGTTTTTATTAGTGTGGGGGTCCCCGGAGAAATTTTTAGGTAGTGGGGTTTTTTATAAGGACCTGCCTTGAAGGGCCAGGGCCTTTTTGCATTTTCCCCCCATTCTTATGTTCTTATGTTTTTGTTCTTCCCCTCACCCCCAAGTCCTTCCCGCAATCTGTATGGCTTTATTTTTAACTTATGTTTGGGTTAGGGGGAAACCCCCCGCTTCAAACCTTTTCATTTATCTACTTGGGGAAATGCACCGCCATTTTTTTCACCACGAATTAAGTTTTTCTAAATCTTCCTGAAGTTCTATGACATCTATTTTGAATCAATTATCCTCCCCCCTTTTCGTGTCGTCGGCGAATTTGCTCATAAAATAGAATTTCCCCCTCAAGGTCATTGATAAATTTTTAAATAACAAGGGGGCCCCCGACTGACCCCCCGTAAAAACCATTTTTTTTCAAGTCCCCCTTTGGGTTTAACCCATTTTTGCACACTCTCTGCTTCCTATTGGTGACCCCCGGGCTCGATCCAGGGGAAACAATTTTCCCCCCCAAAGCCATGAGCCCACTTTCTTTAACAGTCTCTGGTGCGGACTCATCAAAAGCCTTACTAAAGTCTAAAAAAAACAATATCGAATTTTTTATCGTGATCAACAGCCCAAAAGTTTTCTGAAGAAGGTTAAAAATTTTGGGGTAGGCAGGAACGGCCCCCTTTAATCCATGCGGGGGATCATTAATAAATTAAAGGGTTTTCTAGATGGCTTCTAAAATATCAGCTAAATTTACTCTAAAATTTTTTCCTACAATTGAGGTCAGGTTTTGGGCGGAGTTTGACGGAGTGATTTTTTCCCCCCCCTTTTAAAAAAGGAAAAATTTCATTACCCCCCTTCCACATATCAGACACTACACCTGTTTGAAGAGATAAATTAAAAATGTTAGATATTGGTTCCGAGTTCCATTTTTTCCTTTTAAAACCTTTTAAAAAGCTCATCAGGCCCCGGGGTTTATTTGTTTCAGTCGGTCCAGTTTTTTAAATCTTTCCCTGGGGGACGGGGTTTAAAAAATTTATCTTCTTCTCCTTTTAAAAAAATTTAAATTTCTGGGATATTAAATTTCCCCTTCCCGGGGAAAAAACCCAGAGAAAAAATTAAAAAAAAATAGAGCCTTCTTTTCCCCCTTTTTGAAAATGCCCAAAGTTTTTTTTAAGGGGGCCTATCTTATCCCTAATTTTTTTTCTATAAACCGGAAAAAATTTTTTTGGGTTTTTTTTGAACCCTAGCAATTTTTAAATTTAAGCCCTTTAAAACTTTTTTTCCCCTTTTTTAACGTCCCCAAGTCAGTATACTGATTTATAAGATGACCTCACCTCTTTTTCCCCCTTAAAAATTCCTTTCTTCCCCCCAAAAGATATTTGCCCCTATTATTCATCCATTTTGGGTCATTTCTACTTGATCTAATTTTTTATACGATAAATGTTTTTGGGCCCCCCATAGTTTTAAAAAAAATGTCATATTGATACATCCTTTTTTCACCCCAGCCCCAGTTGATAAGTGTTCTCTAAGTCCATTATAATTCAAGGGAAAAAACGGGGGGCCATTCCCAATTTTTCCCCCACTATCATACATCCATTCAATGCTAAAGGTTTTTTACTTGTGGTCGCTTGAGCCGGGGTTTTTTGAATTTCTAAATTATTAACAAGGGTTTCCTTTTTTTCCAAAAACCGCCGAGGTTATTTTCCCCTAGGTTCTGTTACAAACCCGTTTCCCGGGAATCCTGAACTACTTCAAAAGTCGTTAGATTTAAATTCTGTCATGAAATTCCAATCAATCTGATTAAAGAAAGTCCCCTGAATTACGTTATCATGTCTTGGGCCTTTTAAAATTTCCCCCCCAGGGCCCCTTTTCCCTTCAAGTTTGGAGGACGGTAAATCACGCCTAAAACTTTTTCACACCCCTCTGAAAATTCTATCCAGACAGATTTTTAGGGGTTAATTCAGACTTTATCCCTTTTTTATGCAAAATTTTAAAAAATGATCACGGACATAGAGTGCCACCCCCCCCCCTTTCCGATACTTCTGTCTACTTGGAAAATTTTAAAAAACCCTGAATGTGACATTCGGCAAACCCCGGGGATTTTTCATATTAAACCATGTCTCATTTTTTGAAAACATCAATATTACCCGTACTTGCAACTAATTAACTCGTCCATCTTATTCCTAGCACTACGACTATTGGTTTATATATTTAGAGACCCCCTTTTTTTTTTTAGCCCCGCTCATCTCTGTTTTTCCACTACCCCCAAACCCTTTTTCCATCGGGGTGTCACTATTTTTACTATCCAATCTTTTCCCCGCCCATTACTATTTCCCCCCACAACTTTATAATATTACTACACTGGGACTTCTCTTTTTCCCCCCCCAAAACCCATACCACTAACTATTTCTAGTTTAAAGCCCCCAGCCCCTCCACTGCAGCCCCAGCCCCCCCACCCCAGACCTGGAAAATGAACCCCACCCCCGGGATACATGTCTTTTTTCCCCCTAGAAGGTCCCAGTTGTCAATGAATGTTACTAAATTTTTTCCAAGTTTTTTGTCCAGCCAGAAAACACCACCCCGGGCAGCCATTCTTTTCCCCAACCCCCCCTTGGAAAAAAACCCACATATGACAGGGTTCCCACCCTTTTTCCTAATTATGTCTATTGCTGACCTAAACCTGCTAGTCAGGTCCTCACCCCCACATAAGAACATAAGAATGGAGGAACACTGCAGAAGGCCTACTGGCCCATAAAAGGGAACCTTATAAAAAACCCCCACTACCTAAGAATTTACTCCTTACTCACGACACTAATCAAACCCACCCCCCCCATCATATATTTGTCCAATCTTTTTTTTAAAGCCCCCCGGGCCTAGCCTCATCCCCCTTTCCGGAAGATTGTTCCACGCATCTCCCAAATCTGTTCGAAAACCAGACTTGCCTATGTCCTTTCTAAATCTAAATTTATCCAATTTAAACCCCCTTTTTTCGGGTTTTTACTTGTTGATATCCTAAAAATTTTATTAATATCCCCTTTTTTTATCCCCCCCATCCACGGAAAAGGGGGTGATATCCCCCTCATTCTAGGGGCTCTCCAGAGAGGGAGATTCAATGCTCTAAGTCATTTTATAGGGGGGTTTTTATACTGAAAAAACATTTTTGTCATTCTTTTTTGTATGTTCTCCAATGAATCTATATCCATCCTGTAGAAAAAGACCCAAAAAGGGGTGCATAACCAAAAAAGAGGCCCCAAAAAGTAGTATAGAGCTGAAAAAAAACTTTTGGACTTCTGTTGCTTATCCCCCTTGAAATAAATCCTAGTAATCTGTTAGCCTTACAAGACACTTAGGAAAAATTTGGTTCCTTTGGGTTTAGATTTCTGTTTTCCATGACTCCCAAGTTTTTTTCACATTCTGTATGATCGTTTTCCAAATTCACCTATTTAAAATTGGGGGGGATTTTTTCATTACCAACGACTAGCACCTTCAATTTTTCCACACTTTAACTTCACTGCCATTTTTTAGACCAAGACATTAATTTATCCAAATCCTCCTGGAGTTCATTGGTATCCTCCCCGAATGAATTATAGGGGTATTTTTGTATCATCGGGGAAATTTACTCATGTCACTTGAAACCCCCCTTATCAAGGTCAATTTTAAAAATTTGAACAAAATGGGGGCCCCAAAATGATCCCGGGCACAGACAAATCCCCATTCAGATTTGACCCCATTAATGGGGAAAACCCGCCATTGGTAAGCCATGCCTCTTATCTAGAACTTTACCTCCTATACCATGAGCTGCCACCTTTTTAAAGTCTCTTATGAGGTACCCCTATCGAAGGCCTTACTGAAATCCAAGAAAAATTTATCATATTCTTTATCACTGTCTACTGCCTCAAAAATTTTATTGAAAAAAATCAGTAAATTTGTTTTGGAGGAAGACCCTCGTAAAAAACCCTGCTGAGATTCATTAATCAAATTATGTTCTTCAAGGTGACTTCGATAATTAGCTTTTAATTGATTCCCCAAAAATTTGCCACTATAGACGTGAGGCTTATTGGGGTAATTTGGGGGACCGGACTTATCCCCGATTTGAAATATAGGAACCAAGCTATTTCCACATTTTCCCCCGGGACAACACCAGAGGGGGGGGCGGTTTTAAAACATTGTTATTGGCCGACTAAGTTCCCCCCTTATTCTTTTTAATACCCCCGGAAAAAAAATTTTTCGGGTCCTGGGACTTATTTTTTTTCAGTTTTTTTATCTGTTTGATAACCATATCCCCGTGACAGAAATTTTTTTAATTTAATTCTTCAGGGGAAGAATAATTGTTAATTTTAATCTCATTTACGTCTTCTTGGGGGAAAGACTGACAAAAAAGGAAAAAAAAGAGAACAATTTCCAGCCCCTTTTCCGTCAGCTGTCCATTCCCAATTTTCAGAGGTCCTACCTTTTCCCCCCCCTTCGTCCTGTACACTTGAAAGAACCCCCCTTTTTTGGTTAGTTTTTGATTCATTAGCAA
>WNWK01059435.1:0-10188 GCA_009830355.1 Cherax destructor | reverse complement strand
ACTCATAGACATAACGCAAGACAAAATCTTTGATATCCGCCGTGTCCTACTCAACCTGTGTAAAAACTCAGTGGACAGAGAAGACCCTAAAATCTGGAACTCCTGCATGAAGATTCCAAAGATTCTTCTCGGCATGAAGATTCCAAAGGTTCCTTCTCGGCATGAAGATTCCAAAGATTCCTTCTCGGCATGAAGATTCCAAAGGTTCCTTCTCGGCATGAAGATTCCAAAGATTCCTTCTCGGCATGAAGATTCCAAAGGTTCCTTCCGGCTAACCGTTTCGGAGATATTGTTAAAAAGAACCTTATCACCTAATGAGATCTTGATAGGAATATACTATCTCAAACAAAATATGAACCCTGTTGTATTCATCCAATTTGTCCCTGTTCTTCTTCCAGCCTTCCTTCAACTGTCACTGTTCTTCCAGCTTCCTTCAACTGTCCTGTTCTTCCAGCCTTCCTTCTAACTGTCCCTGTTCTTCCAGCCTTCCTTCAACTGTCCCTGTTCTTCCAGCCTTCCTTCAACTGTCCCTGTTCTTCCAGCCTTCCTTCAACTGTCCCTGTTCTTCCAGCCTTCCTTCAACTGTCCCTGTTCTTCCAGCCTTCCTTCAACTGTCCCTGTTCTTTCAGCCTTCCTTCAACTGTCCCTGTTCTTCCAGCCTTCCTTCAACTGTGCCTGTTCTTCAAAGCTTCCTTCAACTCCCATGTATTATAAGATGCATATACTATCTCATCATATTTATATTGTAATTTAAGTAACTAGTACCACTCTGCTAAACTTATCAATTATATCTTTTATTACGAATTAACCGAGTAAATTTTAAGTATAGTTTTGACTGGTATAACCTTGGTCACTGATACCGACAAATTGGTTTAGAAAGACACGTGAACAAATACTAGGACATATTTATTAGAAAACCTTTAGGTCCTGGGACCTTGATCATTTCTAATACAGAAATTAAAATGACAATATATATAGACAGAGAGTGGGGTGTGAGTGACACATAGTGACCTGAAGAATGACATGTTGGGATGATGACGGTAGACGATATGATCATGTGACTCCTGTGTTGTTAGGTAGGTGCTGCTTTGCCTGGTTGAGTATCATGTATGTTTTAGAAATTTTGTAGTGTCGGTGACAGCGATAAGCTAGGTTTTCAGACATAGTCGGCTTCTAAGATCTTGTTATGTGAGGACGAGCAGTGCCTCATTCTAGTTCATCAAATGTCTCGTGGAGTCCCTGTGGAGGACACAGACATACCTTAAATTGTCTCTGCTGCTGGCGTTTGATGATCGTTCAGGCGAGTTGAAACTTTTGCCTATTTCCCTACATATTTCTTGGGACAGTATCCACAAGGGATGTGTAGACGCCTGCTGTGGAAGTTAGAGGTGTGGGCTGCGTTTCACATCAATGTTTATTGTGGAAACATTTATGATCCTCCCAGCAATTACATGGCGAGTATTCGTGGCAACATCACACCATGGGAGCACTATGAACTGCTTAGAGGACTGTTACATGGGAATTTATTGGGGATAGTTTGTGCCTTGATTCTGCAATCCCGGATGTAGAAAATGGAAATTGAAGACATGTGAAGACTTGTGTTATGTAGATGCATTCTTCTTCAAGAAAACAAGGGCTTGAGATGCGATGAGGTCGCAAGAAGCCAATAGACACCCTCTTTAGTGTGGGTGTCTGGTGCGAATAGAAGTGTATAGATGTTTAGGTGTCCCGTAGCTCGATCGCTAGCGCACTCAGCTCACACACTGAGGTCCGGGGTTCGAATCTCCTCCGGTACGGCTGGAAAACATTAGGGAGGTGTTTCCATAAGACACCTGCTGTCCCTGTCAATGTTCACCCATCAGTTTAAAATGGGTACCTGGGTGTTAGTGGACTGGTGTGGGTCGCATCCTGGGACAAAACTGACTATTTGCCTGAAATGCTAGCATAACAGCATAACTTGTAGTTAATAAAGATATTATATTATTATTATTATAAGATCGTCCTTGATGGAAGTTTTCTATACACTTTGAAGAGAAGGTTGTCACTGTCAGGAGGCCTGCACAGGAGGACGTCGAGGAAAGGAAGTTTGCTCTCTTTTCAAGTTCCAGTTTAAACTTTATTGATGGCTCGACAATATTGATCTTGTTGAGGAGGACCTAAATATTGAAACTTAGATAGAAAACCAAGATATCGTCAACGTATCTTAGCCAGGAAACGGTGTTGTGAATGAGGGTGGTGAATGTCTTGGTCACTAAGTTCTCCTTGAAGAGGTTGGTGGAGCGAGCTGCTCGGGGCTGTAGTTACCTGATTCTTGGAGAAGTTAAAATTAAAAGAGAGATCCACTAGACTGATGAAATCCAGAAGAGGTAATGGGAGGTCGTGGTTATCGGCGAGTCTCTGTCTCAGAATATTTATTGCAGCATCAGTAGGAACGTTGTTAAAGAGGGTTGTGGCATCCAATGGAGCAATGCTTTTGTTTTTGACATTCTCTTGCATGCCACTGTGCATGCCACTGTGCATAGACTTGCGATAATTGATAAGTGAAAGGCTGTAGCCGCGCGAACAACATGTACATCGAAGAAAGGAAGCAAAGAGTTAGACTCCCATTGCTTTAACTTGATGGATGGAGTAACATTAATCTATATGCCCATCGTTCGGCTACACTTTTCTTTTTCTGTTTATTGCAAGCCTATGCACAGTGGCATGTCCCTTCACTACTTCTTCTATCATGCTCCCTCTGTCAAGAAAATTGTTCTTATTTCTCTCTTGCTCCGTTTCTCCCATTAGTGACTCAGTTCCTTGACTCACAACTTTCCACTCTTTGCATTTCGTTCTCTCGTCTGGGCTATCCTTCCGATTTCATAAAGTCTGTCTTATCACGTGCTAAACGGACTTTATTCTCTCCCAAACTCTCTACTCCTGTGAAATCCCTTGTTCTCTGCTTTCCCTGTATTTCCAGTCTGTCTAATCTCAGCAACTCTCTCCGTCCCTTAGACATCAAACTTACTTCATGCCACACTAAAATCCTTCGCAGTAATCTAGTTCGTCATTCCCCCTCATGCTACTGATGCCTCCGGAGTCAACTCTATTTCCTGCTCCTCTTGTCCTCTTCAATTTTGGAGAAACTGGCAGTTCTTTCTAACAGACTTAAAGAGCTTTGTCTCTGTAGATGCCAACCTTTCTCATTACATTGTCAAATACTTCGTATTTTTCTTTGTCTTCCTTTCTTCTGCCTAGGTATGTTCCGTCCTTCAGTTGTCTCCCCCTCCCTATGTTTTTGGTCCAACCCTTGTGTGCCACTAGCTCTCCTGCTAATGGCACTCAATATTACTACTGCTTCGTTACTACTACTACTACCACCACCACCACCACTCTATTACTTTACTGCTATTGCCTGCTTCACCCCTTTCTGTCTACCACTACTCCCCTACTTACTACTACCACCACTACCAGCATTACCTCTACCACTACCTCTCCACTTCCTTCTTCCTCTCTTATCCCGTCCCTGTTTCCTCTCCTATATAAATATACTGGCTCCCTCACCTCTGAGTGTCAGTGTGACTTGTAAATGGTCATGAGTTTCTCTCTCCTAGTGCAGGTTATTTGTGTATTGTTCCAGTCACGGTATTGTGTCTTTAGAGCTTCACTGTGGCACTACAGCGCTCCATTGTGGCACTACAGCGCTCCATTGTGGCACTACAGCGCTCCATTGGGTGTTTTCCAGTTCCATTACGTCGATTATTTTAAGACAAGTATCATCACCAAGGTCGGTGATAATTATTTCCCATCATCTATGGCTTCCGATCATTTTCATTTTTGTATTAATATTAACGGTACAAATACAAATAAACCCTGTTAATGATTTCTTGTATTTCTTAGTGGCCTACTTGTTGATAAGAGGATTTTTTTTTTGGGTTGACCTATTATATTTGTCGTGTATTATGTGGAGTACATCACAGACATCAAGAAGTCTCAGATTGTTTGCAATATCTCATTCATTTGAAGAGTTCCTGCATGGGGTAAGATTAATGGAGGATCAGCTGAGACCAAACCAGTATCACAATAGCTGGTGTTACTGAGTTTAATACCTGGAAGCAGAAGTTTTGCTCTCATGAGGCTTTGTTTCTCTTACTTAGGTTGATATATTCCTCCAGTAATGATGCTGGCACTGCACGTGCTTCATACCGGAGTACTTGCAAAAGGTTGATACCTATCTACCGTCCAATGACAAGAAGTCGGATATAAATCAATTCCACGTCATGCCCTTCTCACTCGCAAACGTTTCCATCTTTTATAAGAGTTTCCAAATTTTCCCATTTCCAGATATTTTGTTATGAAAGCCACGAGGCACTTTTTTTCTTAAGAGTAGAGACATATTACTTTAAACATAAGTGCTAAACCGTAGTGACATATTATCTACAATTGTCAGTGTATTAGCCTATATTTACATTTGCATAAGCAGCCATGCTGTCAATGCTGTACGAATGGCCAGAAGTATGACTATTAAATAAAGTCTTGATTGAGGTGGTTTTAATTAGAGTAGTGTGCAAATTAATTGGGACAGGAGTAAATTTTGTGATTATCTCATTATATGTTTTAGTTTCCGGCTTAATTAATGTAGTCTGGGTTCTTTTCTTTTCAAAAGAATTTGCTACCAGCTTCAGGCAAGCATCCAGCTGTGGTGTTACCCTGCGACTCTCGTCATGCTACAACAGCTGTTGTTCTGTAAGGCTATTCTTACAAGCGTGCTCCATAATGAATGTGGTTTCACCAAATTCTCCCCTTCAATTCATGATGGATGCTACACCTAGGAAATGTGCAAGTATTGTAGCTCTTAGAAAACATGCTGCTTTGAGTATCAGATCGCAGAAAATATGAGCCTAGCTAAGTCAACTGTTTGTCTGATTCTGAAGAGAGCTGACGACACTGGTGATTGTGGAGCGCTGTGTCGAGGAAGATGTTAAAGAAAACACAACACCTCACGATGACAAGGTTATCATAAATAGTGAGAAGGATCCCAAGAAAACCAGCAGAGATCTACAGAGATTTGGCTTCATCTGGGGTAAATGTTGATTCTTCAGTTGTTCGACGAGGCTCTTGAATAAGTAAGTTTATTCAGGTATACACAAATACAGTTACACAGATTATCATACATAGCAGCATATGTGTAGAGAACTCCAGGATAACCAAAAAAGTCAGACAAAGTGACTTATTTAAATTGGGGTCCTTGAAGTTGGCAGAGCTGCCAGAAAAACAGTAAAGAAACAATTATTGACTGCTGCTATGAAGAAAAAACGGCTGTGGTGAGCACTCGATCATAAGGGATGGACGACAGATGAATGGAGATAAATTATATTTTTAGATGTGGCGCATTTTGAAGTACATGGGTACAGATCAGTGGTAGTGAGACGGAGCTAAGGCAAACCTGTTCGGAATGGACACATTCAAGAACAACAAAACACCCACCTAAGATGATGTTTGGGATACTTTTGCTGCTAAAGGCCCTGGACGGCTTATTGTTTAGGGAACGATGAACAGTGACAAATAAAAGATAATCTTGTTAACTCATTTGCTGCTCATTAGAATACTCTCCTGACGGAGACGCATTCTCAGCAGGATCTTCCTCCCGCCACACTTCCAGAAAAATGTTGACATTCTTCGAAGAGAGTGGACTAAGCATTCTAAATTAGCCTGGAAATTCTCCTGACTTCAACCCAACTGAAAATCTTTGGGCAATAACGAAACACAGGATCGTGAAACAGGGTTGTTCAACTGGGGAGAAGCTAAGTGTTGTTTGTTATGAGGACCTGCTACCACGACGAAGATCTTGCCAAAATGTGTTCAGCATTGGTCGATTCTATGCCAAAGTGTGTAGCAATGCTTATAAAAGCAAGGGTAGTCAATTATGTGTCATATCATTGCCGTGTATTTTTCAAATAAACATTTATTTTCCAAATTAAAATCTTATTTCATCACTGTCCCAATTAATATGCCCCTACTGTAACTTGCGACTTCAGGATCAGCTTTCTTTACTTCCTTCTTCAATAAGGTAATCAGTTCATTGTTAATGCGAGGGAAAACATTCTGGCACAGATAATTCGAAAGAATCCAACTAGTCACCTGCTGACGAGAGAACTATTAAACAAGACAACCTTATCTTGACATACAATATTAAGTTTATTTACCAGACTAATCTCCAGAAACCTTTTACAAAAACCTTTTTGTGCCTGAAAACATGTGAACTTTGGCAACTTGACGTAACCCTTATTTGCATCCCAGTAAGGTGACATACAAAATACCTTGCATAGTAAATAAATCACGGGAAAGGATGGGGCTTGACCCCATGGGAAGTGAGTCCTAAAACTCACAAGCCAGTGCACAGTGCCAGTGCCAGTGGCCTACTGCAAGAAACTGTTTCAAGCAGTGCTCATCTAATACTCATTCTCCTTCCTACACACAAAATGGTGAGCTATGGTTGTAATTTCAAGAGTCATTATAGCTCTTTCATACTTTAGTTGATTACAGACGTCTTTAAAAAGCGATAACATTTAACAAAATTATCTACTAGAAAATACTAGGACAAAACATTGTTATCCCCTAGCATCTAGCCTGTGTCTGGCTTGCAACAGTCTTGCAAGTTAATATCCTTCAAGTGGTGAGTGCAGGACAAGCTGCCTTTTGAAAGCGCTGTTATGCTGGGATTTATATTATGGTTACAGTTGTTAAAATATAAATTTGCTACAAAAAATTTGAGAACGTTAATAATCACAAATGTCAAAGTTTGATTATTTTACAATAAATTAATATAATTGCTGGGAAAGATAGCTTCTTCAGCTTATCTCAGTGTTTAAAATAAATAATATTAGCCTTTTCTTATACCAGTTGAGTGTATATCTTAGTTACGTTACTCTGCAACAGTGCACTTAAAATTACTATAACAAATATAGTTTATATTAAGTAATATGAGTGAGTGCCAGACGCAAGAAAAGAATGTGACTGATAAACCAAACAAGCCCCGAAATAAACTAACATTGATCATCAAGTGGCTTCAACCCGGGTTTCCCGGGAAGGACCAGATCCCCGAACACCAATAGCGAATAAACGCTCATTATCAACTGGGGCAGAGGCGAGCAAGAGGGACAAAAAAAGTTCAAACTCTGGGAACAATGTTCCCCCAATAGTCCAAAGTCGCAAATTACTGAATTGAGTTCATCAACTTCCCCATCCCGCCACAACAGTGCCCCACATAAGTTTTAGATACTTGGGTCGAGTTAGACCACCTGAATCATAGTGAGTTTTATATGATACGCTGCCACATTATGTCCCAAAAAAAAAACTTTTTATAAAATAAATTTGTGGGAACACAGTTCCACACAGAACACAATGCATGTATCTGAACACCAGGAAAAATACTTTACCCCAATGTATCTACATCAAAAATAGTGGGTGAAAGAAAAACACAGCCATGGCCGATGATTGGTGACTGGTGACGCTGGGGCCGGTTATTATATCATGGACAGATTTGGTTCATGATTTAATCACCGGCCTGCAACCACCATGACTTAATCGCCGGTCTGAGACCGTTAGTGGTCTGGGACCACCATTTCCCAAAACACTGTTTTAGACTAGACACTTTTTATTCCCCATACATTTATGCTTTGTTTGGTTTGCTATCCTCATTACCATCAGTGACCCATTATTTTGGGGACTTACCCACTTTTCCTTTGTTTTATTTATGATAACCATCTTGGCAATCACTAATGAAATAATCTTAAGTAAAATATTCCAGAGGTGTTTGTGTGTCGTGTATTTTTCCCCTTATATTTAGACAAGTTTTCTAACTATTTCATGTTTAATGTAAAATTTAAAGAAAATTCCTGCAGGTACCTACCTGAATGAAGACGCCGCCCCAGAGGAATCATAGTCGATATTGGCTGATCCGTGGAACCAGAGGAGGGTCGGGTGCTGAGTGTGGGGGTGGGGACCACACACGTCAGGGCCCGGATAGATACAAAAAAAGACAATCACAGTTCTATACCATTTTTCTGGTCTGTGTTGCAACGTTTCCTTACTTTTAAATACTGCTCGTATCACAATGTTAAGGAGAATTATTTCCCATGGAGGGGAAAAACATTGGTTTATGTTGGTATCATCTAAAATTTTCATATTGCAATAAAATCATCCATAAGAGTATAAACTTATTTTGCAAGTTGTCATCTTGGATTTTGTAAATTCTGCAAACATTCAATGCTTCGTTGGTGGTATTCATCGGATCCTTTTCAGGGGCTTCTGGGATAATAAATTCTCAAAAGGGAAATATACCAACAATTTTAGGTTCAAATTCTGATACAGTGTCTGCTGGGCTAATATAAGGTGATGAGTGCAATGTATTGTAGAGTGTCAATATTTTAGGGGAAAGGGTTTTGCAAAAAACGATCCCTTAACGTAGTTATAACTGGAGGAAGTCATGATAGCATTGAAGACTGGACTTACTGAAGCTGACAGAACCTGGACGTGTCAAAGAGCGGATATCTCCTCCATGAAAAATAAAAAGTGAAGCAGTATTTGTGGATGGGATGGATTGAATATTTCAGTTTCTGAACTTAAATTTTTTAAAGAAAATATAAACCTGGGTACCTAGACTGAAACAAATTTTGCAATGATGACTATTTTAATGTCTCAGTTATTTTAGAATTTTTAATAAATTTACGGTTTAACGAACATGGTTAAACCGGGTTTAAAACTAGACGTTAACATTTAAAACGATACAAAAACACAAATACAAAACACGATACAAAATTACACTACACATAGTATATGTTTTACCTTCCCATAGTCTTGTACACTATACATGATGTATGTGCGTACCTGTCCCATGGTCCTGTACACTACACATGGTGTATGTGTGTACCTGTCCCATGGTCCTGTACCACACTGATGTATGTGCTACCTGTCCCAAGGTCTTGTACACAACACATGGTGTATGTGTGTACCTGTCCATGGCCCTGTACACTCACATGGTGTATGTGTGTACCTGCCCCATGATCCTGTACACACCTGGTGTAGTGTGTACCTGTCCTATGATCCTGTACACACATGGTGTATGTGTACCTGTCCCAGGGTCCGACACTACACATGTCATATGTGTGTCCCTGTCCCATAGTCTTAACCCAAGAAATGAAGATATTGTTAATTAGCTAAGGTTCTATTACAGTCTAGTGGAATAATATATTAAGTTAAAGGACACAAGTGCAACTAATACCACAATAAAATGTCGCATTATTGCACTTGTGTTCTCTTACCTCACATATTGTCGGTCATTCTACCAACATTAACGGAATAATATATAGTACCATCCAATGATAACAGTGCATTCTCATTTATTCTTTTGTCTATACAAGCTACACACGTAAATGATGGGAAAACTCAGAAGAAGATTTTTTTTGTAATCAAAACCAAGCGCTAAATCCACAAGGGTTATACAGCGCTGCCTAAAACATATAATAATAATCGATGCACAACGGAGACAGTCGGAACATTAAATTTCCTGACATTCTATTTCCTGCACATTCAGATCTTTCTGAATCTGTTGCAGATTCTGAAACATCACCGTTCAACTCTACAAGATGTCTGTAGAAACATCACAGTTCAACTCTACAAGATGTCTGTAGAAACATCACAGTTCAACTCTACAAGATGTCTGTAGAAGCATCACAGTTCAACTCTACAAGATGTCTGTAGAAACATCACAGTTCAACTCTACAAGATGTCTGTAGAAACATCACAATTCAACTCTACAAGATGTCTGTAGAAACATCACAGTTCAACTCTCAAGATGTCTGTAGAAACTGACACCAAAGAAGAGGGGGCTAAGGCAGTTGCTCAGACCCAGTGTAACTAATCAGTTTTTTATTTAAATCTTATAGCCTCACTGAGCTAAAGCTCAGGGTGTACATACGAGAAAGGAGCTTAGACGACGTTTCGGTCTGACTTTGACCATTTACAAAGTCCCCTAAAGGAGAGATTAGGTTAGGTAAGGTTCGTCAGGAGATGGAAAAGTGTTTCCTTACGCTGGTCTTAGTAGATGATACGACACAGACACACAGATCACACGAGAGTCTTCGCCCTGCTGCCGTCGAGAGAGGACGTCGTTGGGTGCTCTGTACACCGATCCCCCGCTGCCCTGCT
>WNWK01059434.1:0-10188 GCA_009830355.1 Cherax destructor | reverse complement strand
GTACCCGGGGAAACGCCCCCGTACCCAAGTCCAGTGTGCACCGGTGACATGATCCTGGTGCGATGACAAAGTCGGTCATAAACTTCGCCGTCAGTTTACTATTACATCCCATTCGGGGCAACGCCATACAAATCTTCTATGTCACATTATACACCCCGAAATATCGCGGTAAGAAAAACCCGCCGTTGGGGTTTAGGACGCCAGTCACAAGGTCAATACAGACAGTATTAAAACGTTTTCCCCTGCTGCGCCATGTTGTTTTGGAAACCAAAGTGCTGTAAAGCGTCGCCAGGGTCAGTCAGAGCACCACACACCCTCGCACCACCAGAGCTGGGCTGGGACTGAGTCCACCCCAAATCACCTAAAACCCCGTACACAAATTACCAGTGTCACAAAGACACCACATCTTACCAGTGTCACAAAGACACCACATTTTACCAGTGTCCAAAAAACCCCACTCTTACCAGTGTCACAAAGACACCACATCTTACCAGTGTCAAAAAGCACCACATTTAACTTCCCCAAAGAAAACAATTACACAAGAAAAACCCTTTTAACAGTGTCACAAAACAACATCTTACCAGTGTCACACAAGACACCACATCTTACCAGTGTCACATAAGACACCACATCTTACCAGTGTCACACAAGACACCACATCTTACCAGTGTCACACAAGACACCACATCTTACCAGTGTCACACAAGACACATCTTACCAGTGTCACACAAGATACCACATTTCAGGTACATATTTTCAGGTACAACAGTCCAGGTGCAACATTCTCAGGTACAACAGTCTATTTTCAGGTACAACAGTCCAGGTGCAACATTCTCAGGTACAACAGTCTATTTTCAGGTACATAGTCTCAGGTACGACAGTTGGTATGGTGAATAAGCCAATAGATAGTCTAAGGCCGTTACCAGCACCAAGAATCACTCTCAAGGTCTCTCGAACGTAGCACTCTCCAGTAGTGTATGGGAGAGTCTACTCTCCAGTGAGAGAGACTGATGAACACTCTCCATAGTAGAGTCTAGTTAGCACTCTCCAGTAGTGTATGGGAGAGTCTACTCTCCAGTGAGAGAGACTGATGAACACTCTCCATAGTAGAGTCTAGTTAGCACTCTCCAGTAGTGTATGGGAGAGTCTACTCTCCAGTGAGAGAGACTGATGAACACTCTCCATAGTAGAGTCTAGTTAGCACTCTCCAGTAGTGTATGGGAGAGTCTACTCTCCAGTGAGAGAGACTGATGAACACTCTCCATAGTAGAGTCTAGTTAGCACTCTCCAGTAGTGTATATGGGAGAGTCTACTCTCCAGTGAGAGAGACTGATGAACACTCTCCATAGTAGAGTCTAGTTAGCACTCTCCAGTAGTGTATATGGGAGAGTCTACTCTCCAGTGAGAGAACTGATGAACACTCTCCATAGTAGAGTCTAGTTAGCACTCTCCAGTAGTGTATATGGGAGAGTCTACTCTCCAGTGAGAGAGACTGATGAACACTCTCCATAGTAGAGTCTAGTTAGCACTCTCCAGTAGTGTATATGGGAGAGTCTACTCTCAGTGAGAGAGACTGATGAACACTCTCCATAGTAGAGTCTAGTTAGCACTCTCCAGTAGTGTATATGGGAGAGTCTACTCTCCAGTGAGAGAGACTGATGAACACTCTCCATAGTAGAGTCTAGTTAGCACTCTCCAGTAGTGTATATGGGAGAGTCTACTCTCCAGTGAGAGAGACTGATGAACACTCTCCATAGTAGAGTCTAGTTAGCACTCTCAGTAGTGTATATGGGAGAGTCTACTCTCCAGTGAGAGAGACTGATGAACACTCTCCATAGTAGAGTCTAGTTAGCACTCTCCAGTAGTGTATATGGGAGAGTCTACTTCCAGTGAGAGAGACTGATGAACACTCTCCATAGTAGAGTCTAGTTAGCACTCTCCAGTAGTGTATATGGGAGAGTCTACTCTCCAGTGAGAGAGACTGATGAACACTCTCCATAGTAGAGTCTAGTTAGCACTCTCCAGTAGTGTATATGGGAGAGTCTACTCTCCAGTGAGAGAGACTGATGAACATCTCCATAGTAGAGTCTAGTTAGCACTCTCAGTAGTGTATATGGGAGAGTCTACCTCCAGTGAGAGAGACTGATGAACACTCTCCATAGTAGAGTCTAGTTAGCACTCTCCAGTAGTGTATATGGGAGAGTCTACTCTCCAGTGAGAGAGACTGATGAACACTCTCCATAGTAGAGTCTAGTTAGCACTCTCCAGTAGTGTATATGGGAGAGTCTACTCTCCAGTGAGAGAGACTGATGAACACTCTCCATAGTAGAGTCTAGTTAGCACTCTCCAGTAGTGTATATGGGAGAGTCTACCTCAGTGAGAGAGACTGATGAACACCTCCATAGTAGAGCTCTAGTTAGCACTCTCCAGTAGTGTATATGGGAGAGTCTACTCTCCAGTGAGAGAGACTGATGAACACTCTCCATAGTAGAGTCTAGTTAGCACTCTCCAGTAGTGTATTGGGAGAGTCTACTCTCCAGTGAGAGAGACTGATGAACACTCTCCATAGTAGAGTCTAGTTAGCACTCTCCAGTAGTGTATATGGGAGAGTCTACTCTCCAGTGAGAGAGACTGATGAACACTCTCCATAGTAGAGTCTAGTTAGCACTCTCCAGTAGTGTATATGGGAGAGTCTACTTCCAGTGAGAGAGACTGATGAACACTCTCCATAGTAGAGTCTAGTTAGCACTCTCCAGTAGTGTATATGGGAGAGTCTACCTCCAGTGAGAGAGACTGATGAACACTCTCCATAGTAGAGTCTAGTTAGCACTCTCCAGTAGTGTATATGGGAGAGTCTACTCTCCAGTGAGAGAACTGATGAACACTCCCATAGTAGAGTCTAGTTAGCACTCCAGTAGTGTATATGGGAGAGTCTACTCTCCAGTGAGAGAGACTGATGAACACTCTCCATAGTAGAGTCTAGTTAGCACTCTCCAGTAGTGTATATGGGAGAGTCTACTCTCCAGTGAGAGAGACTGATGAACACTCTCCATAGTAGAGTCTAGTTAGCACTCTCCAGTAGTGTATATGGGAGAGTCTACTCCAGTGAGAGAGACTGATGAACACTCTCCATAGTAGAGTCTAGTTAGCACTTCCAGTAGTGTATATGGAGAGTCTGACACTCTCCATGGGAGAGTCTGGGAGCACCTCCATAAGAGAGTCTGGCTGACACTCTCCATGGGAGAGTCTGGTTGACACTGTCAGCCCAGCCAGCTCAGCGGTCCAACATCGGATCTGATGGTACCAGTGGAACCGCCTGCCGGCAGGTAAACTACCTAACAGCCATGTTAGGTAGGGGGCTGCAACACAGGTGTACATATGGATTTATATCTACAGTTTACTTATCTGTTACAAGGAAATTTAGGAAATTTGCTTAGTATATCTGGTATCTTATTTCATTAATAAGATATCTTGACATGTCACATAGGTTATTATACTGTCTATCTCTATATTCCTCAATAAGTGGACAACTAAGCACATAGTGTTCAAGATAGTGACCATATGCCTGGCCACATACTTTGCATTTAGTTTGATCATCATCTGTGTGTCTCCCAAACTGCCAGAAGTACTTGTAGCCAAACTTGCAAATGGGCATTATTTAGAGTTAGTAATTTTTGATGTTTTCTGAGTGAGATAGTTCAGGCCCCAACTCTTTAGGATCTGCATGAGAGTGTCATCCATTGAGGCCACGGTAAATCTCCAAGAAGATATAAACCAAGTTTTCCAATGAGCAACGGAGAACAATATGATGTTCAATGAAGACAAATTCCAACTACTTCGTTATGGAAGTCTTACCTTGTGCTGAGCCTGTGTGGCCAGACACTGTTTTTTATTCTGCTGGTCTCTCTCTCTCTCTCTCACCATTCCCCTGTCTAAGGAAGGGTGTGACCTTAGTGTCATAGTGACCGTTAGATCCCCCACTAGGGGGAAGGGCGGTTGCCTAACTGACTCTCCCTCTCTTTTGAGAGTCCGTGGAAACTCTAACATTATGTTCCGTTGATATATCTAAGTCGTCAGTGACTTGATGTAGCTATGAGACCTTGACTCATCAGGTCTAAAACCTGATGGGTCATGGTCTAACATTCTCACATGTCCAGAGCACTTGATCGGTGTTCCTTTTCTTTACCATTTCTGGCAACCAGACCTAGGGAGGCCTAGACCTAGCCAGGGCCGGGATTTTAGTCTTGGTTCAAGCAAAGAGCGTGTAAGTGTTGAACACACCCGGCCATCCTCACCTGTGCGTGGTCTTGCCATACCTCTTAGAACCGCTTCTGCCTGTTCATTCCTACAGTCTCGTCCAGCGTACAGTGCAATACATAATCTCCTTCAAGGAAGGTAGGGACCTAGCATATTTGGTTTAAATTATTGGGAATCAGTACCAGAACCTAGTCATGGTGTCAATTACAATGGGTAAGAATCAGAGAGCCCATTATTCACTCCACCAGACAGTGTACTGGATGTTATGG
Source organism: Cherax destructor (assembly GCA_009830355.1). Taxonomy (NCBI): domain Eukaryota; kingdom Metazoa; phylum Arthropoda; class Malacostraca; order Decapoda; family Parastacidae; genus Cherax; species Cherax destructor. The sequence goes on along the minus strand of WNWK01059434.1, from coordinate 5,662 downwards.
CGATGATGATGATGATGATGATGATGATGATGATGATGATGATGATGATGATGATGATGATGATGATGATGATGATGATGATGATGATGATGATGATGATGATGATGATGATGATGATGATGATGATGATGATGATGATGATGATGATGATGATGATGATGATGATGATGATGATGATGATGATGATGATGATGATGATGATGATGATGATGATGATGATGATGATATGATGATGATGATGATGATGATGATGATGATGATGATGATGATGATGATGATGATGATGATGATGATGATGATGATGATGATGATGATGATGATGATGATGATGATGATGATGATGATGATGATGATGATGATGATGATGATGATGATGATGATGATGATGATGATGATGATGATGATGATGATGATGATGATGATGATGATGATGATGATGATGATGATGATGATGATGATGATAATTATCTTTATTTCTACAAGTACATGTACAAGGTATACAGACCATGGCTGACATCAATTACATACTACTATATAGAAAGACCCTTGTTATGCTGAGCATTTCCCGCAAATTAGGTAAAATTTTTGTCTCCGGGATTCGACCCACACCAGTCGACTAACACCCAGGTACCTATTTTACTGATAGTTGAACATGGACAACAGGTGTCTTAAGGAAACACGTCCTTATGTTTCAACCTGTACCGGGAATCGACCCCTGGACGTCATCATGTGACATGAGTGCGCTATCAATTGAGCTACGGGACACAGTCTTGAGGGGAATCCTTAATCAAAATGCCTTTAACCATCAATTAATTCCTAAAAACTACTTGTATGTTGAATATTTGTAGGGCATTCAGCAGAGGAGATAAATTCTCATTGTATAGGAGAATAAGAACATTATTGATCTAAGGTATCATCTAAGTTCAGTCCTCTTAAAAAAATTCCTTGAGGGACCCTAGTTTCGTGGCGATATCAAGTACAGTGGTACCTCCGCACACACAGCAGCTCCCAACATCAAGTACAGTGGTACCTCCGCACACACAGCAGCTCCCAACATCAAGTACAGTGGTACCTCCGCACACACAGCAGCTCCCAACATCAAGTACAGTGGTACCTCCGCACACACAGCAGCTCCCAACATCAAATACAGTGGTACCTCCGCACACACAGCAGCTCCCAACATCAAGTACAGTGGTACCTCCGCACACACAGCAGCTCCCAACTTGAACAATTATGTAAGTGCATTTTTGTAAGTGCTTTTGTAAGTGTATTTTTGGGGGTCTGAAACGAATTAATCTCATTTACATTATTCCTTATGGGAACAAATTCGTTGGTATCGGTACTCGAACAGCATTCATGAACGAATTAAGCTCGTACGTAACCCGAGGTACCACTGTACTTACAAACTTGATGTCGCCGGAGATATGGAGTTGGTATCCATCATATTAGCAGTAATTCACACCTGTTAAACAGAAGAGTTTGTATTGGTAATTTAGACCTGGGATGGCTGGGCTCTAACTTGACTGATGGGTGATAAGTGTCAATTGGAATCCCCGGTACGGCTGGTAAACATTAGGACGTGTTTACATAAGACACTTGTTGTCTATGTTCACCCATCAGTAAAATGGGTACTTGGGTGTTAGAGGACTGGTGTGGGTCGCATCCTGGGACAAAATTGACCTAATTTGTGGGAAATGCTCAGTATAACAAGGGTCTTTCTTTATAGTAGTATGTCATTGATGTCAGCTATGGTCTGTATAAGTTGTATCATGTACTTGTAGAAATAAAGATAGTATTATTATTCTTATCAATGCCCCCCAGGCCCGGTCTGTGACCAGGCTTCATGGTGGATCCGGGCCTGATCAACCAGGCTGTTACTGCTGGCTGCACATAAACCGTCGTACGAGCCACAGTAACTATGACTTACCTTGTTCTTAGGTATAGTGACACACTATGCTTCAAGTCCTGAGTCTAGGCCTTAGACCTACCTTGCTCTGTCATCTACACACTGTCGTAGTCGTGGTTTAGAAATTGTTGAACTTGGTTTCACGAATAAGGGAGTTTTTTTGACCTTATGTGGCAGACTAACGAACAGAAGTGGAGGAAATGGAGGGGGAGGAAAGGTAGGAGAGGAACAGGAGGGGAGGAAAGGAAGGAGAGGAATAGGAGGGGAGATAATTGACTGGACTGGTGATGGATGGCTAGACTTGCCTCTGTTAATTAAATAATTCTCTAAATCTCTCTCCCTCTCTCTCTCTCTCGCCAGGCGGGCGATGTTTCGCCCGCCTGGCGAAACATCGCCCTCCTGGCAAACCACCTATAATCCTCAATAATCTCCGCTTCACCAATTATTGTAATTATTGGCAATTATCGATAATATTAGGAAAAATGATCTGATTTTTTTCAGGATGAATCCGCCTTGTGTCGAGGCGTTTTTACCTTAGTATTATGGAATCCACGAACGATGGAGGGGGCCGAAGCCCCCTCCTGCCCCTCACCCAGACCATCTTCATGCTTCCCCTCCTGCCCCTGCTAATGCCCCCCCTCATGACCCTCCACATGCCCCCCCACTGCCACTCTTCAAGTTCTTCGCTCCACTTAACTTAATCACTAATTACGGGGTGTGAGAAAACTACAGTGATGATAGTGACTGACGATAGTGACAGTGATGATAGTGACAGTGACGGTAGTGATAGTGATGGTAGTGACAGTGATGGTAGCTACTAACGATAGTGACAGTGATGATAGTGACAGTGATGATAGTGACAGTGATGGTAGTGACAGTGATGGTAGTGACAGTGATGGTAGTGACTGACGATAGTGACAGTGATGATAGTGACAGTGATGACAGTGACAGTAGTGACTGACGATAGTGACAGTGATGATAGTGACAGTGAAGGTAGTGAGAGTGAGGGTAGTGACAGTGATGGTAGTGACAGTGATGATAGTGACAGTGATGGTAGTGACAGTGATGGTAGTGACAGTGATGATAGTGACAGTGATGATAGTGACAGTGATTATAGTGACAGTGATGATAGTGACAGTGATGATAGTGACAGTGATGATAGTGACAGTGATGATAGTGACAGTGATGATAGTGACAATGATGATAGTGACAGTGATGATAGTGACAGTGATGATAGTGACAGTGATGATAGTGACTGACGATAGTGACAGTGATGATAGTGACAGTGATGGTAGTGACAGTGAAGGTAGTGAGAGTGAGGGTAGTGGCAGTGATGATAGTGACAGTGATGATAGTGACAATGATGATAGTGACAGTGATGATAGTGACAGTGATGATAGTGACAGTGATGATAGTGACAGTGCTGGTAGTGATAGTAGCTACTAACTATAGTGACAGTGATGATAGTGACAGTGATGATAGTGACAGTGATGATAGTGACAGTGATGATAGTGACAGTGATAACAGTGACAGTGATGGTAGTGACTGACGATAGTGACAGTGATGATAGTGAGAGTGATGGTAGTGACAGTGATGGTAGTGACAGTGATGATAGTGACAGTGAGGATAGTGACAGCGAGGATAATGACAGTGCGGGTAGTGACAGTGATGGTAGTGACAGTGAGGGTAGTGACAGTGATGATAGTGACAGTGATGATAGTGACAGTGATAGTAGTGACAGTGATGATAGTGACAGTGATGGTAGTGACAGTGATGGTAGTGACAGTGATGGTAGTGACAGTGAGGGTAGTGACAGTGATGGTAGTGACAGTGATGGTAGTGACAGTGAGGATAGTGACAGTGAGGATAGTGACAGTGAGGATAGTGACAGTGAGGATAGTGACAGTGAGGGTAGTGACAGTGATGGTAGTGATAGTGAAGGTAGTGAAAGTGAGGGTAGTGACAGTGATGGTAGTGACAGTGAGGATAGTGACTATTACAAATAAAGATGCATTTGTAATTAAACGACTGTTTGGGATACTAAGTAAAATCTCATTTTTCAGATTTTTATTATATTAAATATATATTATTAATATAAAAGCATATAATCTGAATAAAAACATATAATCTAATAATCTGTAAAAACCTATTTACACAAAACCACAGTACAAGATAAAGTCACAAGTAAAATAGAGTATTCGGTGTAGTGTCAAGTCGCTGCCATCTTCTAGTGTCACGCAGGACACTACCACACCTTGTCATGATACTTCTTTGTCTTATGGCACGCCTTCTCACGGGGTCCCTGACACCCGTTCTCTGTGTCACATGACACGCCCCGGTGTCACCCGACACGCCTTCTCTTCTGTGTCACGACACCCTTCTCTCTGTGCCCATAAGACACCTTCCTTGCATCATGAACCCATCTCTAATAAAACCTTTTCACCGCGTTATGACACACATCAAATACACGACTCAACCTGTCGTCCACCGTCACAAACTCTGACTGACTACACCACTAAATACCACACCACATAGTGTCACACAAGACACCACCTGTTACCAGTGTCACACAAGACACCACCTGTTACCAGTGTCACACAAGACACCACCTGTTACCAGTGTCACACAAGACACCACCTGTTACCAGTGTCACACAAGACACCACCTGTTACCAGTGTCACACAAGACACCACCTGTTACCAGTGTCACACAAGACACCACCTGTTACCAGTGTCACACAAGACACCACCTGTTACCAGTGTCACACAAGACACCACCTGTTACCAGTGTCACACAAGACACCACCTGTTACCAGTGTCACAAAGACACCACCTGTACCAGTGTCACACAAGACACCACCTGTTACCAGTGTCACACAAGACACCACCTGTTACCAGTGTCACACAAGACACCACCTGTTACCAGTGTCACACAAGACACCACCTGTTACCAGTGTCACACAAGACACCACCTGTTACCAGTGTCACACAAGACACCACCTGTTACCAGTGTCACACAAGACACCACCTGTTACCAGTGTCACACAAGACACCACCTGTTACCAGTGTCACACAAGACACCACCTGTTACCAGTGTCACACAAGACACCACCTGTTACCAGTGTCACACAAGACACCACCTGTTACCAGTGTCACACAAGACACCACCTGTTACCAGTGTCACACAAGACACCACCTGTTACCAGTGTCACACAAGACACCACCTGTTACCAGTGTCACACAAGACACCACCTGTTACCAGTGTCACACACTTTCAGGTACAGAGTAGCAGGTACAACAGTCCAGGTACATCGTCGCAGGTACATCGTCGCAGGTACATAGTAGATTCTGGTGACCTCGCCGCTCTCCTTGTTGTAGGCTATCACCAGCACCACACTGCACGAGTCTGCAACTCTCACGCAGGTCTGACTGGCGAACTCCAGTAGTATGTCAGGGAGCTGGTGGACTCTCCAGTGTTGAATAGGGGAGAGTCCCGATGACACTGTCAGTCAAGCCGGCTCGGCAATCAAACATCAGGTCTGATGACGTAACCCCTTGACTGCCGGCCGGTGAGGTAATTACCTAACAACCATTGTTAGATACGGGGCCGTAACAGTGACAGTGATGGTAGTGACAGTGCGGGTAGTGACAGTGATGGTAGTGACAGAAAGGGTAGTGACAGTGATGGTAGTGACAGTGATGGAAGTGACAGTGAGGATAGTGACAGTGAGGATAGTGACAGTGAGGATAATGACAG
>WNWK01059433.1:0-10188 GCA_009830355.1 Cherax destructor | reverse complement strand
TAGAGAATAATATTGTTTACATACAGAAAAAAAGAGAAATAAATAAAAATGACTAATGAAATGGAAAAATGAACATTTAACATCACTTTTACCTTTATTAGACTTTGTTCATAGATGGACGGTGAGGAGGGAGAGGGAGGAGGAGGGTTATTGTTTGGAAGGTATCCTCCATAAGGAATCGGTATCAAGGCTCATCTGGGGTTACTTCCCTTCCTTGTCTTTTCTGGCACTGGGACCAGCTTGAGAGTCACTGGACCCCTGTTGCACAAAAATCTGTCCAGAGGGTCTGTTTCTAGCGTCTTTTAAGATGTGCCTAAAATGGGACAAGGCATTGTCATTAAACATGTCGCAGACAGGGCCTGTAACAGATTTTTAGGGTGATGTTCCTCCATAAATGTTTGCACCTCACTCTACTTTGCACAAATGTCCTTAATCTTTGAAGAAGGCCCCTTTTCTCCCATCTCTCTTTCTCCTCCTCTGAATCAATTTCCTGAGCTGTGGTCTGTTGCTGTTCCAGATGAAGGTCTTGCAGCTCTTCAGTGGTTAGCTCTTCATTGTGGTCCTCCACCAACTCTTCCACATCCTCCCCCTAACATGCAACCCTATGGAATTCCCCAATGCCACAAAACTTTCCACAACTGCCATAGGCTCCTCAGGGTCAGCCCAAAACCCTTCAAAATCCCTCTCTTGGACACATTCTGGCCACAATTTTTCCAAGCAGAGTTCAAAGTCCGGGAAGTCACTCTCTCCCAAGCCTTACCTATAGGTTTATTCAGTGGGGGATACTAAGTGATCTTTCCAGAACCTCTTAGGGTCAATACAGTGTCTGAGGTTACATTAAAGCACCTTTGAAACATTGCTTTGGTGTACATTTTTTGAAGTTTGCAATGATCTGCTGGTCCATGGGCTGGATGAGAGGAGGGGATTTGGGGCAAGAACTTCATTTGATGAAATGAAACTCCTCCACCATTTGGTCATCCAAGTCTGAAGATGAGCAGGAGCATTATCCATTACCAAGAGGCACTTGAGTTCAAATTTATTTTCCAGGAGGTATTTTTACACTGGGGCCAAACACTTCATTGAACCAATCTGGGAAAATTTCCCTGATGACCCATGCCTTACTGTTAGCCTTCCACATCACACACAAAATTGCGTGGCAACACTGTTTTTCTTGAAAACACTGGGATTTTCAGAGTGATACACTAGTAAAGGCTTCACTTTGAAATCCCCACTAACATTACTACAGAACATAAGAGTTAGCCTGTCTTTCATAGGCTTGTGTCCTGGCAGTGCCTTTTCCTCCCGTGATGTAGGTCCTTTTTGGCTTTTTCTTCCAAAAGAGGCCTGTTTCCACAATTGAACACTTGTTGGGGTTTGAATTGTTCAGCCTCTATGTACCCTTTGATTCCTGACATATTTTTCAGCTGCACATTTGTCTGAACTTGCAGCCTCACCATGCCTTACAACACTGTGTATGCCACTATGCTTAAATCTCTCAAACAAGCCTTTACTAGCCTTAAATTCACTAAGATCAGCACTAGTTCCAGGTATTTTCTTTACAAGATCATCATGCAACTGCCTTGCCTTTTCACAAATTATCTACTGCATGACACTATCTCCTGCTAACTGTTTTTGGTTGATCCACACCAACAACAAAGTCTCCACATCTTTGAGTATTTCGATCTCTGTTTTGTGATCATATTTGCACCTTTAGCAACAACAGCTTCCTTGATTTCCTTTTCTGGCTACAATGGAAGCGATGGTTGTATGGGGTTTCTTATACAACCGGCAAGCTCTGCCACACGTACTACACTTTCATATTTTCCAATGATGTCTTTCTTGAATTCTATAGTGTTTCTCACCTTCTTACCAAAGGGCTGGCACTAGGAGCTTTCTTTGGGCCCATGGTAGCTTATTTAGCAGTTGCAAGCACTAAAACGAATGGAATACGTATTGCGAAATGTACGTATGAACGGGGGGATCATCCTCACTGGCTGGTAAACAATGGCACACTGACTGTAAATAGTGTATGGGGCCCTCGGGCCGCCGGATGCGTTCGGATGAAAACTTTACTGAGTTAACGACAATCACCAAGCCAATATTTTGACAAAAAACGTTACTATTAGAAATCGAAATCCAGGGGGCCACTGTATTTTAAATGCTCTGCATAATCAGGGGCTTTCTATAATAATAATATTTTTATTTCATTGCAAGTTTACATCAAGATTTTGTAATTACATACAATCATGAACTGAAGTGCAAAGTTACCTTACAAAAAGTTACCTTCAGACTACATAACGAGTCAGCTGTTAATAACTTTATAACGGCTATGATTAACATTGACTGGCATAATGAGTTAGAAACATATTCAGATACTAATGAATGCATCAAGAATTTCCTTAAAAAAACCACCACCTCTATAACAAACATTGTCCTAAAAAAACTAAGTAGATCAAGCTAAGAGACTTAACAACCTGGCTAACACCCAGCATCCTTAAATCCATTAACAAAAGGCACCAATATGAAAAACAATACAAAAGGGGTCAATAACCAGAGAACAATCCAAACGCTACTCATCAATCCTTACCAGCCTGATAAGAAGGTCAAAAATTGTATTATGAGAACAGACTCCCGAACATAAAAGGTGATATAAAAAAGACCTGGAAAACCCTATCTGCAATTCTAGGAAATAAAAAGATATCCAGGAACAATACCATCAAATTATCAAAAAAAGATGAACCCTACCCCACCAACTGAGACAGCAAACAGACTTAATGTTTTCTTCTCCACCATAGGAAAGAATCTAGCTGAGTAAAATCCAAGCTCGAACACCCCTCCAACAGACTACCTCACCAACACCTCCCTAATCACTATTCCTAGCTCCTACCAACCCAACTGAAGTCTCGCTCATAATCAACACCCTTAAAAACAAGGCAGGAGACATAAACAGCTTACCACCTTTTATGTACAAAAAGCTTCACAGGTACTGTCACCAATTATAGCAACACTATTCAATAAATCCATTGAAGCCTCTACCTTCCCATCAATTCTCAAAATAGGATATCCGTATCCGCACCCGCATCCGCATCCCGACATCCGCATAAATTCTTGCATCCCATCCTTTTTTTCTAAATGAGACATCCCATCCGCATCCGTACTTTTCTAAATGAGACACCCCATCCGTATTTTCCTAAATGAGACATCCGCGTCCGCACCCGTAATCACTATTAAATAAATACCCCATCTGCATCCGCATGGGGGCCAAAACAAAGCGGATGTGACGGATATTATAACCTAAATTACAGAGCTTGCATGTTTTTTTCCCCACAAACTTGTTCTTATGATTTACAAATTAACATTGCAGCTTCAAATATTATAACTTAATGACCTGTGCAGAGAGAGAGAGAGAGAGAGAAAAAAAACATAAGAAAGGAGGAACACTGCAGAAGGCCTGTTGGCCCATACTAGGCAGGTCCTTCACAATCCACCCCACTAACCTGGAGTGAATTCCGGGGGTCAACGCCCTGCGGCCCGGTCTGTGACCAGGCCTCATGTTGGACCAGAGCCTGATCAACCAGGCTGTTACTGCTGGCCGCACGCAGTCCAACGTACGAACCACAGCCTGGCTGGTCAGGTACCGACTTTAGGTGCCTGTTCAGTGCCTGCTTGAAGACAGCCGGGGGTTTTGTTGGTAATTCCCCTTATGTATGCTGCCCAAAAATTTTCAATTCTATCCAAAAATAACTTTGATAATTCTTTTACTCATGTGCGAGTCCCACTCAAAACCAACCCCTCTCACTCTGAATTTATTCAACCTAAATTTAAAACTACCCAAGGTGCTAGCTTCAATAACCCTGCAAGGCTGATAAATTAGACACATATGCAATGGAAATAAATTAAAAATTATACTGCTTATGTGTTTATTAGAAATATGCATTGAAAATTAGGTTGAGCAAATATTTTGTTAGTGGGATGGATTGTGAAGGATTTGCCTAGTATGGGCCAGTTGCAGTGTTCCTCCTTTCTTATGTTCTTATGTATCTTTATTGGGAAACGTTTGCCACACAGTGGCTGCCATCAGCCCATACAAAGGAGAATCATGAAGAACAGGAGTTTGAGGTAATCAGCCCCTCAGCCTGGGGTCTGACACAGCAACATCTTGGTATCTTAATCGGGGAATTCTTCACTTGCCAAACCCCTTTGGGACCACCTACTTCCACATTGGTCAAATGTGACACCTCCACTACTGGTGACCTCCCCCCTGCCTACGGTATAAAAGTCACTTCTTCACACATATGTTGTATTATTATCAAGATTGATGGACTGACAACATCGAGTAAAGGTTAAGGGACTGTTTACATCATTCTCCGTTGTATGTACTGATGAAGCCACTATGTGGCGAAACGTTTCCTCAATAAAGATACCCAGGTTTGCATCTGTGTTTAATTTATCAACATGTCGGTTCTCTGAACCATTCATCTGCATATGTGTGAGAGCACACACACAGTAACACTGTGGAGGTGTATAAATGGAAAACAGGATTAATATAGGGATGTAAATAGCGTTTGATAAACATATTAGGTTGGATAAACACATGAGTGGGGGGTTGGATTTGAGTGGGAAAATATTGTTAGTGGGAGGGTTTGGGAAGGGACTTACCTAGTATGGGCCAACAGGCCTGTGCAGTGTTCCTCCTTTCTTATGTTCTTATGTAGGAACACTGCAGAAGGCCTACTGCCATGCAAGGCAGATCCTTATCAAAATCACCACTACCCAAAGCTACCCAAGAATTCACTCCCGCACCCACGACACTAATCAAACCCATTCTCCTTTGTATTGGACTGAGATCTGTTTGTGACAAACAGATCTCAGCCCAAAACAGATATGAGATGTGTTTGTGACTTGATAAAGCCCAACAAACGAAAACGACTTCTGGCAGAAAATGCAGAGAAACTGTTATTTTTGAAGAAAAACCTTCCAATCATAAACTTTAAGTATTAAGCAAATGTCAATTGATTATGTAATAAAAGTATTATGTATTAAAAGTATTATGTAATGAAAGTATTTGCCATGTGGTAAAAACAAAAATCAGGTGTTTTATGACTGTCCTGCAAAATCCGCATCCGCCTGGATGTCAAGATGTGACATCCGTAATCCGTCATCCGCATTTTACTGTAAGCAAATATCCGCATCCGCATCCGTATTTTACTGTAAACAGATATCCGCATCCGTATTTTACTGTAAGCAGATATCCGCATCCGCAAAATAAGTAAGACATCCGTATACACATCCGCATACCGGATATCTAAATTTTCACATCCGATACATCCCTAGTATAGACCAATTTCTAATTTACCACTGTTTTCTAAAATCTTAAAAATTAATTCATAGACAGATCTATTCCTACCTCGTTCACACAGTGTCTCAACCCCTGCCACCCTGTCAATTTGGTTTCAGGAAACAAGAGCACAAACGATGCTATTATACACATGCTAGAGTTAATATACAACGCACTTGAGAAGAAAGAAGTCCACTGGGAATCTTCATTGATCTCCCATATTATTTGCAGATGACACAACATATTTTTTCCCCTTCACCCAAATCCAGTCATACTGGCCAACACTGTTAATGCCGAATTACAGAAAATATCTACAGGGATGACGCCCAACAAGCTTTTTTCTCAATACTGACAAGACCTACTTCATACAGTTTGGAAACAAAAACAAATGTTCCACTTAACATAACGCCAATGGTTCACCCATCAGACTTTACTCTGTTTGACTCTACTCTTTGTGTTCTATTTGTTGGGAAATTATAGATCCATCTCCAACTTTTCCTGTTATTCCTTTATCACGCATTTTGTGTGCATCACACCATGGTCACACTTATCAAAGGCTTTTGCAAAGTCTGTGTATAAAACCATCTGCATTCTGTTTGTCTTCTAGAGCATCCAGGACCTTGTCGTAGTGGTCCAGTAGTTGGGACAGACAGGAGCGACCTGCTCTAAACCCATGCTGCCCTGGGTTGTGTAATTGAGGGGATCTAGATGAGTGGCGATCTTGCTTCTTAGAACCCTTTCGAAGTTTTTTTGAATGGGACTTTAAAGGCTATTGGTCTGTAGTTTTTTTCCAATTGCTTTACTGCCGCCTTTGTGGAGTGGGGCATGTCTGTTGTTTTTAGTAACTGGGGACCCCCCAGTGTCCATGCCCCCTCTCCAAAAGGAGTTAAAAGCACGTGATAGGGGGCTTTTTCAGTTCTTGATGAACACGGGGTTCCATGAGTCGGGCCTGGAGCGGAGTGCATGGGCATGTCATTTATCGCCTTTTCGAAATCATTTGGGTCAGGGTAATGTTGAAGGTTTTCGTCTCCAGGGTTTTGTGGCACTCTCATAAAAAATTAAATTTTGGTCTTCAAATTTCAGTCTGGTTAGGGTCGCTAAAGACTTCAGGAGGAAGTTTTCGCTCGGGGTCCACTGTCAGCTTCCATTTCTGAGGTATCCAAAAATTTTCTAAAAACAATAAACCCTGGCACTAGAAAAAGAGTGCATTTTAAAACTACTGTCGTGAGTTCTGTGGTAGTGACTGTTTTACTAAAAAAAAAATGCAATTTCAAGTTGTACGTGGGTTATGATGTGTGACTATTCTGATTCTGGCTCAGTTGAGGTTTTTGGGGAAAGTGATTGTCACATTCACGGGTTATATCATACTTTCTTCTTTCATCTTTACCCTAACAATAATTTATCCATCATTTTACAGAGCAGTGGTTATGCCTATTCCCATTCCTGGTGAAGATGTTCTACCTGAAAAAAAGACCGTGCTTTTTTTGGGGACATTCTTTTTAATATTCTTTTTGGGTTTTATTGATGATTGAATGAAGACTTTTCTTGTTAAAAGGGTATTAAATCTGAACAATTTAGTAATTTCCTCTTGGTTTCCAAGTATCTCTCTTCCTTTATTTCTAAGGGCTTTTGTGGTGTGCAGTTAGTCTTTGTCACTTGAAAAAATGGAATTCGATAGATATTTCAGTCTATAGAACCTAGTTCGGTTGTTGTTGATAATAAAATCTGGACTCTGCGGCTGCTCCATTTGGTCAGGTTTGCCCTTTTGATCTGCTCGTTTAATGATCGTAAACTCTTTTTGTTTCGTTTTTTTTCTTCGTTTTCTAGTTTGATAAACCCTTTTGTTTTCCTTTTTCGCTAATGCAGGGGTTTTTTAGTTGTACCACTCTTCATTTGTTCAGACTTCCTACAATAAATATATTCACCAATCACTATCTGCTAAGGACAAAAATATTTTTAAAATAAGTAATGTGTGTATTTAAATTTTTAGGCCTAGCTCTTTTCATTAAATATGATAGTGTAAACATGTTACCCGGCTTTTATATGCATTTGAAAGTGAAAAAAGGCTATGATTCCTTTTCAGTGATTTTCGGTTTTCAGCAGTAGTCGGGCCTAACCTGCTTTTAAGTGGGGCCCTCCTGTACCTTGTTTGGTTATCCATATTCACTTTCTTCTGACACTTTTGATTCTATTGCAAGTCTGTTTTGATTCCATCGATCTTACCTTTGCTTTCTGGTCCAAAGCTGTCAATGGTTTTCTGTCTCATTTGTAAGAGGTTTAAGTTTGGTAAAAACTGTTTGGAGAACCATATTTTACATTCATCTCTGTTTTCTGGGTTCTTGATCACTGGTGATATTGGGGGTTGGGTTACCTTTGATGACAAATCATTGAAAGAAGCCAGGAGATAGAGCCCAGTAGGTGGCCATATTTGGGGGTTGAGTTGTGGTCATGGGCTGGCTGCCCCCCCTGAGGTTGATTATTTCTAGTGTGATCCTCCCATATTTACCTCTGACCAGGTGATGATTAATGTAGGGTGGTAGGATTGTTCATTTTTGTCATTCTTCAAGTAACTGGTGTAATTTTTTTTTTTGTGTTAAATTTTTTCTTTTTTTGTGGGTGACTAATTTATTTGGTAACTTTGACCAGTGTTAGGACAATTGTCACGAAATATACCACCAATGTTAGGGACAACTGTCACTGAAGTATACCACCAATTTGGGACAACTGTCACTGAAGTATACCACCAAGTTTGGGACAACTGTCACTGGTATACCACCAATGTTAGGGCAACTGTCACAGATACCACCAATGTTAGGGACAACTGTCACTGAATATACCACCAATGTTGGGAAAAACTGTCACTGAAGTATACCACCAATTTAGGGACCTGTCACTGAAGTATACACCCAAAGTTAGGGACAACTGTCATAAATATACCACCAATGTTAGGGACAACTGTCCCGAATATACCACCAATGTTTGGGACAACTGTCACTGGGGTATACCCCCAATGTTAGGGAAATTTTCCGGGTATACCAAATGTTAGGACAACTGTCACTGGGGTATACCACCATGTTTGGGGACAACTGTCACTGGGATACCACCAGTGTTTGGGGACAACTGTCACTGAGGTATCCACCGTGTTTGGGACCTGTCCTGGGGTATCCCACCAGTGTTTGGGGACAACTGTCACTGGGTATACCACCAGTGTTTGGGGAAAACGTCACTGAGGTATACCACCAGTGTTTGGGGACAACTGTCACTGAGGTATACCACCAGTTTTTGGGGGACAACTGTCACTGAGGTATACCCCCAGTGTTTGGGACAACTTTCACTGGTATACCACCAGTTTTTGGGGGACAACTGTCCAGGTATACCACCAGTGTTTGGGGACAACTGTCCTAAATATACCACCAGTTTTTGGGGGACAACTGTCACTGGGAACCACCAGTGTTTGGGGACAACTGTCCTGAGGATACCACCAGTGTTTGGGGACAACTGTCACTGGGTATACCACCAGTTTTTGGGGGACAACTGTCACTGAGGTATACCACCAGTGTTTGGGGACAACTGTCAGATATACCACCAGTGTTTGGGGACAACTTCCTGAGGTATACCACCAGTTTTTGGGGGACAACGTCATGGGGGTAACCACCAGTGTTTGGGGACAACTGTACTGGGTATACCACCAGTGTTTGGGGAAACTGTCACTGGGTATACCACCAGTTTTTGGGACAACTGTCACTGAGGTTCCACCAGTGTTTGGGGACAACTGTCACTGAGGTATACCACCAGTGTTTGGGGACAACTGTCACGGGGTATACCACCAGTGTTTGGGGACAACTGTCACTGATATACCAAGTGTTTGGGGACAACTGTCATGAGGTATACCACCAGTGTTTGGGACAACTGTCACTGGGTATACCACCAGTGTTTGGGGACAACTGTCACTGAGGTATACCCCAGTGTTTGGGGAAACTGCCACTGGGGTATACCACCAGTTTTTTGGGGACAACTGTCACTGAGGTATACCACCAGTGTTTGGGGACCTGTCCTAGGTATACCACCAGTTTTTGGGGACAACTGTCACTGATATACCACAATTTTCCATTAGAATGAGAAAATTTTCAGCTGACAAATTTTTTTCCCTATTTTTATTTGGAGGCATGAAAATTAACCTTGAATATAACCATCTTCCTTCACCCAAGTCATTCATTAAGTTACAGTTTTAATAGCAGCATCAGTTAACTGAATATTTTCAGTTACAACCCATTGGGCCATGGTGGCTTTTTCTACTGCTAATTCCATTAAAATTTGTAACTATTACCATGGGCCCATCTGATGGCCAGGCAGGGCCAGCCCCAAGTGGGTTTTCTATAGTTTCTGGCCAAATTTTTTTTTTTGGGCATAGGTTCCCAAGCTTGAAAAAAATTTTCGCTGTTAACCCGGGGTTTTGTGCTTCTTTTTATTATAATAATAATTGAAGAAATTCTCTTTTGCTTGGGTGACTTGATTTATTGATGCTTGGCATAATGATTTCAGGAAACTGTACTTTGATCATTGATGATTCTGATGGTATGTAATATAACCATTCTGTTCTGCTCTGGGATCCTGCAAAAATCTTCCGTGGATGGCCAGTCAAACAACAAGTTGGAAAGGGCTTGAATTTGGTAAATGCATCATGTTCTTAAAGTGACATTTCACATTAGGACTTCAAACTACTGTAAAAAAACCACCTTTTTCCCCACATGATCTTTGCACTGTAAAATTTCAAAAAAAATCTTGAATTCTTTCAACTTCAAAAATTAATAAGACTGTGTATTCTTAATCTGCTTTAAACTCTTGTTTAT
>WNWK01059432.1:0-10189 GCA_009830355.1 Cherax destructor | reverse complement strand
ATGCGGGGTGTAGGGGATGCAGGGAGTGTAGCATGTTACAGGGAGTGTAGAAGGCGGGGAGTGTAGCATGTATGCGGGGAGTGTAACAGGTATGAAGGGAGGTAGATGTATGCAGGAGTGTAACAGGTATGCAGGGAGTGTAACATGTATGCAGGGAGTGTAGCATGTTGGGAGTGAAACGGTATGCGGGGGTGTAGTGTATGCAGGAGTGTAGCATGTTGCGGGGAGTGTATCAGGCAGGGAGGAGTGTAGCAGGCACGGAGGGAGTGTAGCAGGCAGGGAGGGAGGTAGCAGGAGGGAGGGAGTGTAGCAGGCAGGGAGGGAGTGTAGCAGGCGGGGAGGGAGTGTAGCAGGCATGCGGGGAAGTGCCCGGATAAGGACTTGGTACCTTTCCTTATGGAAGGATTCCCTTCCAAAAATAGGGTCTCTTCCCTCTCCTCCTCCCCTCTCTTCCATCCAGCAACATCAGTCTTCAATAAAGGTAAGTGCTACATAGAGTTCATTCATTTGTGCATGTAAATCTATCTTTAAGGCCCCAAAAAATTTTTTTTCCAAACTTCTGGGTTTCTGGAACAGATTAATTGAATTTCCATTATTTCTTATGGGGAAAATAGTTTTGGTTTTCGCCGATTTTGGTTTTAGCCGATCCATCTGGAACGGATTAAAATCGAAAACCGAGGGATGACTGTATAGGGAAGTAATAAACAGATGATACAGCTCCAGTGGAATGGGAAGGTCAGTAAGTTTCCGCAAGGTCAGTAAGCTCCCTCATGAAGCTCCTCTATACGTATAGTGATTGTTTTTGTAAGTTCGATTGAAAGGTTATATACAAAATTAAATACATAGTGTGTGGAAAGGTCTTCATCCTTAACTCCTTAACTGTCCAAACATAGATCTACGTTTTACTGCTAGCACTCCAAATGTAGATCAGCATTTTATTTTTCCTGCCTCCAAATTTGGCACGATTGGCCTGAGATGCCTTGTCAGTATAGAATGGGTCTTAATCCTCAGTGTGCGCAGTATTAAAAAAATCTGGGACCACTTAGCACCTTGTGGGAGCACCAGTTCAATTGAGCACCAGCTAGAGCAAAGAGCATGACAAACATCAGGGATTCACTGATGTCATGTCGTATTAACACTCCCTTTTAAGAAAAAAGTGATGTTGACTCCAAAGTTTAGTGGCTTTGAGATGGATGTGGCTACAAGTGGTTGAGGAAATATCAAAAACCTCGATAATAACCCATGTGCAACATTTGTGCAACATCCTTTTAATTTTGATACCACTCGTAGTGTCATCCTGCCAGAATGTCCTATAACCTATGCCCTAAGTAACAAGAAACAGTTCTGGAACATGTGTAATACGTGTTTGGCAGGCAGCCAGGTAGCTGGCTCGCCGAGTGGCTGATTGACTTTGACTGTCTCTATCTCCGTCTGTATCTATCTCTATGTCTCTGTCTCTGTGTATCTCTGTCTCTGTCTATCTCTGTCTCTGTCTATCTCTGTCTCTGTCTATCTCTGTCTCTGTCTATCTCTGTCTCTGTCTATCTCTGTCTCTGTCTATCTCTGTCTCTGTCTATCTCTGTCTCTGTCTATCTCTGTCTCTGTCTATCTCTGTCTCTGTCTATCTCTGTCTCTGTCTATCTCTGTCTCTGTCTATCTCTGTCTCTGTCTATCTCTGTCTCTGTCTATCCTCTGTCTCTGTCTATCTCCGTCTCTGTCTATCTCTGTCTCTGTCTATCTCTGTCTCTGTCTATCTCTGTCTCTGTCTATCTCTGTCTCTGTCTATCTCTGTCTCTGTCTATCTCTGTCTCTGTCTATCTCTGTCTCTGTCTATCTCTGTCTCTGTCTATCTCTGTCTCTGTCTGTCTCTGTCTATCTCTGTCTCTGTCTATCTCTGTCTATCTCTGTCTCTGTCTATCTCTGTCTCTGTCTATCTCTGTCTCTGTCTATCTCTGTCTCTGTCTCTCTCTGTCTCTGTCTATCTCTGTCTCTGTCTATCTCTGTCTCTGTCTATCTCTGTCTCTGTCTATCTCTGTCTCTGTCTATCTCTGTCTCTGTCTATCTCTGTCTCTGTCTATCTCTGTCTCTGTCTATCTCTGTCTCTGTCTATCTCTGTCTCTTGTCTATCTCTGTCTCTGTCTATCTCTGTCTCTGTCTATCTCTGTCTCTGTCTATCTCTGTCTCTGTCTATCTCGCTTGCCTATCTCTGTCTGTCTGTGCTATACTGTGCTTGTAGATATAATGCATAATAAGCATGACTGGCAAGTAGCTTACGATTTTCACTGGTTCAGGAATCAGACGTGACTCTGCATTGTGTAATACCTGTTGGTTATGAGAAAGAAAGAGAGAAGCAGACAGAGACAAGAAGACAGACAGACAGGCAGACAGATAAGGAGAGACAGAGATAAAGAGACATAGACAGATAAAACAGACAAATAAGACAGACAAATAGAGACAGACAAACTAAACAGATCACAGCTAAGAGACTCGACAATCCCTGGCTAACACCTAGCATCCTTAACCCTTTGGGGGTCCAAGGGGGTCTCTGAAACTCGTTCTCAGGGTCCACGAATTTAAAAAAAAAATTATTTTTTCTTATGGAATGATAGAGAATCTTTTCCGATCATAACGCCTACAAAATTATGACATTTGATCGAAAACTAACGGAATTATGCTTTCGCGGGTTAGCGGTAGCCATGACACTTACGCATCGGCAATTTCGCCCACTTTGAGCCCTTATTTTCGGCACATTGCAATGTTTCTGTCTACTAAATATAGCTATTTCGCTAGAAATCCATTTATTCTATCGATTGAGTACAAGAAACTGCCTATTTACCAATTTCAACTACCCAAAATAGTGGTCAGAAAATGGCAATTTGGCCAATTTCACACAAATTTCAAACGATGCCAATTTCAAAATAGGATCCATAATAAACAAGACAGACATTCCTGGCACTAAAATAACATCTTCTGTTCAAGTTCGTCTCCAGGCCCCTCTTACATTACTTTTGCTTTCCATTTTGAATTTTTATTCTCACAAAAAATAGAAGATTTATTGTTATGTATACAACTGCATCATTGTAAAAATGGTATAAATAATATCAGAGCACTTGTGCATGAATATTAGACTCGCCAGTTGATGTGTATTGATGCATGGTGTGATTTGTTTACTCTGAACATCGTCAAAATCGAACATTTTCGCTACTTTGAGCTCAATTTCAAGGTACTTGTTATTGTCAAACCAATCAAAATCATCTCTATTTCTGTAATATATCTTCCATTCTATCAAATAAGAACAAGAAAACGAGAATACAACAATAAATACCATACGAAAATAGACTGCAAAGTCGCTGTTTTAAACCAAAAACACAGTCAGAGTTTTTTTTCCTCATTATGCACTGTGTGGTGCAGGAATTTTTTATACTGCGCACACTGACCGCACAGACCCATTCTATCACATCTAGGCCTAACAGCCTGTTTCTGTTTGATTTGAGGACGCTAGGAATTTAAGCGCACTAGTACGTCAATAACCCCAGTGCGTAAGACGTACTAGTACCACCAAACCCCAAAGGGTTAAATCCAAGTACGTAATACGCATTTTCACTGGTTCAGGAATCAGATGTGACTCTGCATCTCTGCATCGTGTGTAATACCTGTTGGTTCTGAGACAGAAAGAGAGACAAGCAGACAGAGACAGGAAGACAGACAGACAGGTGACAGATAAGGAGAGACAGATAAAGAGACAGAGCTAGACAGATTAACAGACAAATAGACAGACAGACAAATAGAGACAGACAAACAAACTAGACAGACAAACAAATAGACAGACAAACTAAACAGATCACAGGTAAGAGACTCAACAATCCCTGGCTAACACCCAGCATCCTTAAATCCATTAACAAAAGGCACCAATATGAAAACGATACAGAAGGGGTCTAATAACTAGAGAACAATCTAAACACTACTTATCAATCCTTACCAGCCTGATAAGGTCAAAAATTGAATAATGACAACAGACTACATAACACAAAAGGTGATATGAAAAAGACCTGCACCCTATCTGCAATTCTAGGAAATAAAAAGATAACCACAAACAATACCATCAAATTATCAAAACAGATGAACCCCTATCCTCACTTACTGAGACAGCAAACAGACTTAATGTTTTCTTCTCCACCATAGGAAAAATCTAGCGAGTAATATTCCAAGCTCGAACACCCATCCAACAGACTACCTTACCAACACCTACCTGGATTCACTATTCCTAGCTCCTAAAACCCAATAGAAGTCTCGCTCATAATCAACACCCTTAAAAACAAGACAGGAGACATAAATAGCTTACTCACCTTTTATGTACAAAAAGCTTCACAGGTACTGTCACCAATTATTGCAACACTTTAATAAATCAATTGAAACCTCTACCATCGCAGCAATTCTTAAAATAGCAAGGGTCACCCCGATACACAAAGGAGGTGATCAAACAGACTTTAATAATTATAGACCAATATCCAATTTACCACTGCTTTCTAAAATCTTCGAAAAATTAATTCATAGACAGATCTATTCCTACTCGTCTCACAACGTACTCAACCCCTGTCAGTTTGGATTCACGACCAACAAGAGCACAAATGATGCCATTATACACATGCTAGAGTTAATATACACCGCACTTGAGAAGAAAGAGGTCCCACTGGGAATCTTCATTGACCTACGCAAAGCTTTTGATACAGTCGACCATGATTTACTGCTCACAAAATTAGCACACTATGGTATAAGAGGTCACTCACTCAACTACCTTAAGTCATACCTTAATAACAGAAGCCAATACGTGTACACAAATGCAGCGAACTCTTCCACACAACAAATTACAGTCGGAGTCCTCAAGGAAGTGTACTGGGTCCACTCCTATTCCTCATTTACATCAATGACCTACCGAATGCATCACAACTACTCAAACCCATATTATTTGCAGATGACACAACGTATGTCTTCTCTCCCAAATCCAATCATACTGGCCAACACTGTCAATGCCGAATTACAGAAAATATCAACATGGATGACGACTAATAAGTTTACTCTCAATACTGACAAGACCTACTTCATACAGTTTGGAAACAGTTCCACAAATGTTCCACTTAACATAATGCTCAATGGTTCACCCATCACAAGACTCACAGAGGGAAAATTCCTAGGAATCACATTGACAGTAGCCTTAAATTCCAAACACACATACAACAAATTTCCAAGAAAATTTCAAAGACAGTAGGCATATTATCAAAGATATGCTACTATGTGCCTCAATCAGCTCTCCTTGCACTATATCACTCACTCATCTACCCTTATCTCACCTATGGAATCTGTGCATGGGGATCAACAACATTAAATCACCTTAGACCACTCATAACCCAGCAAAAGGCTGCAGTCAGAATGATAACAAATTCCCACTCTAGACAGCATACTCTGCCAATATTCAAAAGCCTAAAGAACATTCACACTTATTCTTGTGCCTACTACATACATAAAACTCTACACTCTAATATAAACCCTCTGCTCAAAATTCTCCTCACCAACTTTAATAGGACCCATGACCACAACACAAGACACAGATCACTTTTTGATATACTGTACCCCATGTCCATATCAACCTATGTAAAAATTCAATGCACATAAAGGGCCCCAGAAACTGGAATTCATTACCAGTAAATACTAAAATAACCTTGTCTGAAAATCATTTTAAGACTCTTCTCAAAAACCACTTACTCACCCTAAACTAAATACAGTGGTACCTCGGTTTACGATGTTATCACCTTACGTTATTTTCGGTAACCGATATTTATAACGTAAGAAATTTGTTTGTGGTTTACGATGTTTGCTTCGGTTACCGACATTCGTACCGGACCTGTCCGCTTGGCGCCCAGCTGAGCGCACTCCAGGGAGCGTCAGTGCTATTGTTTACAAGCGGAGCGACCACCCACCCACACCCACGCATTCATACCAGTATATTGTCATTATTCCACTGTTTTTAGTGCTTGCAACTGCTAAATAAGCTACCATGGGTCCAAGGAAAGATCCTAGTGCTAAGCCTGTGGCAAAGAGGAACAGAAATATATGTACGATAGAAGTGAAGAAGGAGATAATAGAAAAATATGAAAGTGGAGTGCGTATCAGTGAGCTGGCCAGGCTGTATGGTAAACCCTATTCTACCATCGCTACCATTGTGGATAAGAAATATTTAAGTAAAATCAAGGAAGCTGTTGTTGCAAAAGGTGCATCTGTGATCACAAAACAGAGACCACAAGTGGTGGAAAATGTGGAAAGGTTGTTGTTGGTGTGGATCAACGAGAAACAGTTAGCAGGAGATACTGTTTCGGAGGGAATAATATGAAAAAGCAAGGCAGTTGCATGATGATCTCCTTAAGAAAATGCCTGCAACGAGTGAAGTGAGCGAATTTAAAGCCAGCAGAGGCTGGTTTCAAAAATTTAAGAAGCGTACTGGCATACATAGTGTTGTGAGGCATGGTGAGGGAGCCAGTTGTGACAAAAGTGCGGCTGAAAAATATGTTCCTGAATTCCAGGAGTACCTAGAGGCTGAACAATTCCTCCCCCAACAAGTGTTTAATTGTGATGAAACAGGCCTGTTTTGGAAGAAAATGCCCAACAGGACCTACATTACTCAGGAGGAAAAGGCACAGCCAGGACATAAGCCTATGAAAGACAGGCTAACGTTGATGCTTTGTGCCAATGCAAGTGGTGATTGCAAAGTGAAGCCTTTACTAGTGTATCTTTTGAAAATCCCCGAGTGTTTGGCAGATGCGGTGTCAGCAAGTCTAACTTGTGTGTGATGTGGAAGTCTAACAAAAGGCTTGGGTCACAAAGGACATTTTCTTAGATTGGTTCAATGAAGTGTTTGGCCCCAGTGTGAAGAAATATCTATTGGACAATAATTTGCCACTTAAGTGCCTCCTGATAATGGACAATGCTCCTTGTCATCCTCCAAACTTGGTAGAGAAAATTGTGGACGAGTTTAAATTCATCAAAGTGAAGTTCTTGCCCCCTAATACCACTCCTCTCCTCCAGCCCATGGACCAGCAGGTCATTTCCAACTTTAAAAACTCTATACCAAAGCAATGTTTCAAAAGTGCTTTGATGTGACCACAGACATGAACATAACCCTAAGAGAATTTTGGAAAAACCATTTCCATATGCTGCATTGTGTACACCTTATAGGTAAGGCTTGGGAGGGAGTGACTACCAGGACTTTGAACTCTGCCTGGAGAAAATTGTGGCCAGACTGTGTCCTAGGGAGGGATTTTGAAGGTTTTGGGGCTGAGCCTCAGAACCCTGAGCCTGAGCCTGAGCCTGAGCCTGTTTTGGAAGAAATTGTGGAATTGGGCAAGTCTTTGGGGTTAGAGGTGAGTGGTGAGGATGTGGAACAGTTGGTGGAGGAGCACAAGGAAGAGCTAACCACTGAAGATCTGCAAGAGCTTCAACAGCAACTGGAACAAGAGAGCAGAGGTCAGGACAATGGTTCAGAGGAGGTGGAGGAGGTGGAACAAAAATGGAAGAATGTGCCTTCTTCAAGGATTAAGGACATTTGTGGAATGTGGAGCAAGGTGCAAGCATTTATGGATGAATATCACCCTAACCATGCTGTTGCAGGCCGTGCTGGCAACCTGTACAATGACACAGTGGTGTGTCATTTCAGGGATGTGTTAAAGAATCGCCAGACACAGATCTCCCTGGACAAATTTGTTGTTAGAAAGAGGTCTAGTGACTCTCAAGCTGGTCCTAGTGGCATTCAAAGAAAAAGGGAAGTAACCCCAGAAAGAACTTACCACCTGAGTGTTAATGGAAGGGGATTCCCTTCCAAACACTAGCATACTACTCCACCTTCTCCTCCTCCTCGTCCTCCACACATCAACAACTCTTCAATAAATGTAAGTGACATGTTATTGTACAATATTTGCATGTATATTTATGTATTCTTTATTAAATTGTGTATTATTTAATGTCCAAAAGTTCTAAAAAATATTTTATTTAACTACTTTTGGAAGTCTTGGACGGATTAAATTTATTTCCATTATTTCTTATGGGGAAAATTGATTCGTTTTACGATTGTTTCGGCTTAAAATATGCCCTCTCTGACGGATTAAAATCGTAAACCGAGGTACCACTGTACTCATACTGTAAATTACTTTCAAAAATGCTCAATGTTATTTTCCTTAAGATAATTTCAATTTTTACTAATAATTACCATCCTACTAAACACTTGTTACAATGTAATATCATCATATTGTAATTTATAATAATAATATTTTTATTTCGATGCATGTTACAAGTTTACACTGTTATTCTACCTGGAGTCTACCTGGAGAGAATTCCAGGGGTCAACGCCCCCGTGGCCCGGTCTGTGACCAGGCCTCCTGTTGGACCAGAGCCTGATCAACCAGGCTGTTACTGCTGGCCGCACGCAGTCCAATGTACGAACCACAGCCCGGCTGATCAGGTACCGACTTGAGGTGCCTGTCCAGTGCCTGCTTGAAGACAGCCAGGGGCTTGTTGGTAATCCCCCTGATATATGCTGGGAGGCAGTTGAACAATCTTGGGCCCCTCACACTTATTGTGTTGTCCTTCAACGTGCTAGTGGCACCCCTGCTCTTCATTGGGGGATGTTACATCGCCTGCCGAGTCTTTTGCTTTCGTACAGAGTGATTTTTTGTGTCAAGTTTGGTACTAAGCCCTCGAGAATTTTCCATGTGTATATAATAATGTATCTCTCCCGCCTGCGTTCTAGAGAGTACAGGTTTAGGAACTTCAAGCGTTCCCAGTAGTTGAGGTGGTTTATCGCACTTATGCGTGCGGTGAAGGTTCTCTGCACATTTTCAAGGTCAGCAATTTCACCCGCCTTGAAAGGTGCAGTTATTGTGCAGCAATATTCCAGCCTAGATAGAACAAGCGATCTGTAAAGTGTCAACATGGGCTTGGCATCCCTGGTTTTGAAGGTTCTCATTATCCATCCTGTCATTTTTCGAGCAGATGCAATTGCTACATTGTTATGGTCCTTGAAGGTGAGATCCTCTGACATGATCACTCCCAGGTCTTTGACATTAGTTTTTCGCTCTATTGTGTGGTTGGAATTAGTTTTGTACTCCGATGAGATTTTAATTTCTTCACGTTTTCCGTATCTGAGTAATTGAAATTTCTCATCATTGAACTTCATATTGTTTTCTGCAGCCCATTTAAAGATTTGGTTTATGTCTGCTTGGAGTCTTGCAGTGTCTTCAACGGTGGACACTGTCATACAGATTCGGTGTCATCTGCAAAGGAAGACACAGCACTGTAGCTATATCCCTGTCAATGTCTGATATTAGGATGAGGAATAGGATGGGAGCAAGTACTGTGCCTTGTGGAACAGAGCTTTTCACAGTAGCTGCCTCAGACTTTACTCTGTTGACTACTACTCTTTGTGTTCTACGTGTTAGGAAATTATAGATCCATCTACCAACTTTTCCTGTTATTCCTTTATCACGCATTTTGTGTGCTATTACACCATGGTCACACTTGTCAAAGGCTTTTGCAAAATCTGTGTATATAACATCTGCATTCTGTTTATCTTCTAGAGCATCCAGGACCTTGTCGTAGTGGTCCAGTAGTTGGGACAGACAGGAGCGGCCTGCTCTAAACCCATGCTGTCCTGGGTTGTGCAATTGATGGGTATCAAGATGGGTGGCATCTTGCTTCTTAGAACCCTTTCAAAGATTTTTATGATAATGGGACGTTAGCGCAATTGGTCTGTAGTTCTTTGCTATTGCTTTACTGCCCCCTTTGTGGAGCGGGACTATGTCTGTTGTTTTTAGTAGCTGCGGACGATCCCAGTGTCCATGCTCCCTCTCCATAGGATGTTAAAAGCATGTGATAGGGGCTTCTTGCAGTTCTTGATGAACACGGAGTTCCAGTGAGTCTGGGCCTGGAGCGGAGTGCATGGGCATGTCATTTATTGCCTTTTCAAGTCATTTGGCGTCGTGATGATGTCAAAAAGGCATGCGCCTGTCAAGTTCTGTGGCACTCTCATAAAAATCATTTAGGTTTTCGATTTTCAGTCTGGTTAGTGGCACGCTAAAGACTGAGTCATACTGGGATTTAAGTAACTCACTCATTTCCTTCTGTCATCTGTGTAGGACCCATCCGG
>WNWK01059431.1:0-10189 GCA_009830355.1 Cherax destructor | reverse complement strand
TAATATCAGCTATAATTGACTCTAGTAATTTGCCTACAATTGAGGTCAGGCTTATTGGGCGGTAGTTTGACGGTAGTGACTTGTCCCCTGCTTTAAAAATAGGAATTACATTAGCCATCTTCCACATATCAGACACTACACCTGTTTGAAGAGATAAATTAAAAATGTTAGATATTGGTTCACAGAGTTCCATTTTGCATTCTTTAAGAACCCTTGCAAAAAGCTCATCAGGACCCGGCGATTTATTTTGTTTCAGTCGGTCCAGCTGTTTCATAATCATTTCGCTAGTGACTGTGATATTACATAATTTATCTTCTTCTGGGCCTCTGTAAAAATTAATTACTGGGATATTATTAATGTCTTCCTGTGTGAAAACCGAGAGAAAATAATTATTAAAAATAGAGCACATATCATTCTCCTTGTCAGTAAGATGCCCAAAGTTAATTTTAAGGGGACCTATCTTATCCCTAACTTTTGTTCTATAAACCTGGAAAAACTTTTGGGTTATTTTTTGAATCCTAGCAACTTTAATTTCATAGTCCCGTTTAGCTTTTCTTATTCCCTTTTAACGTCCCTCTTAATGTCAGTATACTGATTTATAAGATGACCCTCACCTCTTTTTATGCGCCTATAAATTCCTTTCTTCTGCCCTAAAAGATATTTGAGCCTATTATTCATCCATTTTGGGTCATTTCTACTTGATCTAATTTCTTTATACGGGATAAATGTTCTTTGGGCAGCCTGTATAGTGTTAAGAAAACTGTCATATTGATACCTCTCTTCTTCACCCCAGTCCACAGTTGATAAGTGTTCTCTAAGTCCATTATAATCTGCTAAGCGAAAATCTGGGACCATTACTGAATTATCCCTACTATCATACATCCATTCAATGCTAAAGGTAATTGACTTGTGGTCGCTTGAGCCGAGTTCCTCTGTAATTTCTAAATTATTAACAAGGGTTTCCTTGCTTGCCAGAACCAAGTCAAGTAGGTTATTTCCCTTGTAGGTTCTGTTACAAACTGCTTCAAAAGCAATCCTGAACTACTTCTAAAAAGTCATTAGATTCTAAATTCCTGTCATGAAATTCCAATCAATCTGACTAAAGTTAAAGTCCCCTAAATTACTACGTTATCGTGTCTTGTGGCCTTAACAATTTCCTCCCAAAGTAGTCTCCCTTGTTCCCTATCTAAGTTTGGAGGACGGTAAATCACGCCTAAAATCAATTTTTCACACCCCTCTGAAAATTCTATCCAGACAGACTCTGTATGTGTTAATTCAGACTTTATACCCGTTTTTATGCAACAATTTAAATGATCACGGACATAGAGTGCCACCTCACCCCCTTTCCCGATACTTCTGTCTACTTGGAACAATTTAAAACCCTGAATGTGACATTCGGCAGGCAAGTCCCGATTTTTCATATTAAACCATGTCTCAGTTATTGCAAAAACATCAATATTACCCGTACTTGCAACTAATCTCAACTCGTCCATCTTATTCCTAGCACTATGACTATTGGTGTAATATATATTTAGAGACCCTCCTTTCTCTTTACCCTTCCTGCTCATCTCTGTTTTCCACTATACCTATTACTGTCCTTGTCATCTAGTGTCACTAGCTTTCCACTATCCACCTTATTCTGCCTATTACTAGTTCTCCTACAACTTATAATATTACTACACTGGGACTTCTCTGTTTTTCCCCCAAAACCCATACCACTAACTATTTCTAGTTTAAAGCCCTAACAGCTCCCTCCACTGCAGTTGCCAGTGCCCCCACCCCAGACCTGGATAAGTGAACCCCATCCCTGGCATACATGTCATTTCTGCCATAGAAGAGGTCCCAGTTGTCAATGAATGTTACTGAATTTTCCTTACAGTATTTGTCCAGCCAGCAATTGACACCAATTGCCCTGGACAGCCATTCATTTCCAACTCCTCTCCTTGGCAAAATACCACATATGACAGGGTTCCCACCCTTCTTCCTAATTATGTCTATTGCTGACCTAAACCTGCTAGTCAGGTCCTCACTCCTACGTCTGCCAACATCGTTGCCTCCAGCACTGAGACAGATAATAGGATTGCTCCCATTACCTCTCATGATGTCGTCCAGACGGCTAACAATATCCTCCATCCCAGCCCCAGGAAAGCAAACCCTCTGTCTCCTACTCCTATCAATCATACAGAAAGCCCTATCCATGTACCTAACCTGACTGTCCCCAACAACAACAATGTTAAGATTAGTCCAATTTATCATTAAATTCTTCCCAAATTTTATTAATTATAAATGAATCCAATTTATATAAACCAAAAGAAATATTCATATTATTTTCAAAACTGCTTTTAATGAAACATGATTCTATTATATTTCTCTCAACCATGGACTTGCTTGATACAACCTTCTCAGCATTTTGAAAATCAATTGGATGGTTAAAATCTCTCACATGAATAAATAGAGCATTAGAATCTTGTCCAGTTCTAATGCTATATTTATGTTGTTTTAATCTTAGTTCAAGACTTTTACCAGTTTGACCATAATAAACTTTTATAAATTAGACACATATGCAACACTTGGGTATCTTTATTGAGGAAACGTTTCGCCACACAGTGGCTTCATCTCACCTGATTACAGCATATAAGCCACCTCTACGGCCTTGTGCTACACTTCTAACAAGATTGATGGACTGAACACATCGACTCCAGGCCGAGGGACTGATAACCTCAAACTCCTCCTCTCCTTACACCTTTCTACTTTGTATTGGACTGATGAAGCCACTGTGTGGCGAAACGTTTCCTCAATAAAGATACCCAAGTGTTGCATATGTGTCTAATTTATAACTTGTCGGTTCTCTGAACCATTCATCTACATGATAAACTTTATCGCATATTTTACAGGGAATCTTATAGACACATCCGTCAGCATTTTGGGGGGAATTTTTTATCAAAAGTCTTTTTACTGTATCAAGATTTTTAAATACAACTTTGATATTAAAATTCTTAAGAAAGGAAGGCATATCAACCAAGTTTTCATGGTAAGGGAGAACCAACATATTTTTGGTTGAATAAGGTTGGTTGTCCCTTTTTGGATTGTAAAAAGTATTCCTAGCTATTTTAAAAGATTTATCAATTATGTTTCTTGGGTATTTTAAATCATTAGCTATTTCAGTGGTGGACCTGACTTAACTCAGTGGTGGACCTGACTTAACTCAGTGAAGACGTGTCTTGTGTGCTCTCTGTGAATCTGAACAAGATGTCCTCTCTTGAGCTACTCTACCAGCAGCTGAAGGAAGAACTGAGGGTAGCTAAGCTTGAGATACAGCGACTGACTGAGGAAAACAAGAGGATTCGTAGTAATCCTCCTGTTGAGAATCCTCAAGCCAAGAAAGGAACCTGGATAGTGGCCGGAATGCATGGGACAAAGTTAAAGATCAAGAGGATGGATGGAGAGGTAGAATTAACGAAGAACCAGAAACCTGTTGTGGAAACATCGAACCGATTCTCCGTGTTACCCGATGAATGTGAGTCGACTACAGGGAACATCACGAACGACACCAAGGAAGGTAAGAACATTGTTCTCGTTGGGGATAGTCAAATTAGGTATATGGATAGGGCCTTCTGCTTGAAAGAGAGAAGTAGGAGACAGAGGGTTTGCTTTCCTGGGGCTGGGATGGAGGATATTGTTAGCATGAGAGGTAATGGGAGCAATCCTATTATCTGTCTCAGTGCTGGAGGCAACGATGTTGGCAGACGTAGGAGTGAGGACCTGACTAGCAGGTATAGGTCAGCAATAGACATAATTAGGAAGAAGGGTGGGAACCCTGTCATATGTGGTATTTTGCCAAGGAGAGGAGTTGGAGATGAATGGCTGTCCAGGGCAATTGGTGTCAATTGCTGGCTGGACAAACACTGTAAGGACAATGCAGTACCATTCATTTGCAACTGGGACCACTTCTATGGCCGAAATGACATGTATGCCAGGGATGGGGTTCACTTATCCAGGGCAGGTGTGGATTTTCTTGCTAGCTCAGTTGAGGGTGTTGTTAGGACTTTAAACTAGGATTAGTTAGAGGTATGGGTTTAGAAATGGAAAATACTGAATGTCGAAATATAGATCTAGGCTTTGATATAAAAAATCTTAACAATAACAAGGACAGTAATAGGTATAGTGGTAAAACAGAATGGAGCAGGAAGGGTAAAGAGAAAGGAGGGTCTTTAAAAGTGTATTATACAAATAGTCGTAGTGCTAGGAATAAGATGGACGATTTGAGATTAGTTGCAAGTGTAGGTAACATTGATGTATTTGCCATAACTGAGACGTGGTTCAATACGAAAAATAGGGACATGCCTGCTGAATGTCATATACAGGGTTATAAATTGTTCCAAGTAGACAGAAGTTTCGGGAAGGGGGGTGGAGTGGCACTGTATGTCCGAGATCGCTTGAACTGTTGCATAAAAAAGGGAATAAAGTCTGAAATAACACATACAGAGTCTGTCTGGATAGAATTTTCAGAGGGGCATGAAAAATTGATTTTAGGTGTGATATACCGTCCCCCAAACTTAGATAGGGACCAAGGGAGACTACTATGGGAGGAAATAGTTAATGCCACAATGCACGATAACGTAGTTATTCTGGGTGACTTCAACTTTAGTCAAATTGATTGGAATTTTTTGACTGGGAATTTAGAATCTAACGACTTCTTAGAAGTAGTTCAAGATTGTTTTTGAAGCAGTTTGTGACAGAACCTACAAGGGAAATAACCTGCTTGACTTAGTTCTGGCAAACAAGGAAACCCTTGTTAATAATTTAGAAATTACAGAGGAACTCGGCAAGCGACCACAAATCAATTACCTTTGGCATTGAATGGAAGTTTCATAGTACGAATAACTCAGTAACGGTCCCAGATTTTCGCTTAGCAGATTACAATGGACTTAGAGAACACTTATCATCTGTGGACTGGGGTAATGAATAGAGCTATCAATATGACAGTTTTCTGAACACTATACATGCTGCCCAAATAACATTTATCCCAAATAAAGAAATTAGATCGAATAGCAATGACCCAAAATGGATGAATAATAGGCTCAAATATCTTTTAGGGCAGAAGAAAGGAATTTATAGGCGTATCAAAAGAGGTGAGGGTCATCTTATGAGTCAGTATATTGACATTAAGAGGGACGTTAAAAAGGGGATAAGAAAAGCTAAACGGGACTACGAAATTAAAGTTGCT
This sequence comes from Cherax destructor, assembly GCA_009830355.1. Classification (NCBI taxonomy): domain Eukaryota; kingdom Metazoa; phylum Arthropoda; class Malacostraca; order Decapoda; family Parastacidae; genus Cherax; species Cherax destructor. Next base: position 4,962 of record WNWK01059431.1, on the reverse strand, counting down.
AGGGATTCGAAAACTAACCCAAAAAGTTTTTTCCAGGTGTATAGAACAAAAGTTAGAGATAAGATAGGTCCCCTTAAAAATAATTATGGGTATCTTACTGACAAAGAGAATGAAATGTGCTCTATTTTTAATAATTATTTTCTCTCGGTTTTCACTCAGGAAGACACTAATAATATCCCAAGAATTAGGTATTTTAGTGGGCCTGAAGAAGATAAATTATGTAGTATCACAGTCACTAGCGAAAAGGTTATCAAACAGATAGACCGTTTGAAGCAAAATAAATCGCCAGGCCCTGATGAGCTTTTTTCAAGGGTTCTTAAGGAAGGGAGGAGGTACGTTTGATCTGGCGGCGCACGAAAATAATTGAAAAAATATGGAAAATGAGTTTTGTTGACTGAAAAATAGTTTAAGAATCTGGCAACATTTTGGTGAAAATCGTTTAATACAACGTTTGTAAAGCAAATTATAGCTATTTGAAACATATTATCTTACGATGCGCAAGGCAAAAAAGTTTGACCGCGCGACATAATTTTTTTTGTTTTTTTATTTTGTTTAATTTTCTCATATATTTCTTTCCAATACACTAAATTTACCACTCAACATCATAATACAGTGTTGAAGCTGCTTATTGGCTTATTGCAGAAGTGGGAGGGGCTTATAGCAGAGGTGGGAGGAGTCAAGAGGCAGCCAAGGACGATAGTTGCATAATCAGCGGTTTGATACTCCCAACAAATGTCTTTATACTGACGTTATTATTACTAATACGCTTTATCTGCTTATAACATTTATTCAATAATAGTATTAGACATAAGATATATAAGATAAAAGCATAATAAAGACTGCCAAAATAATAATAAGTGTCATATACCGGAGAGTGCAGTCATCAGAGACCTGGATCCAGCAGTCTTCCTGCTTATAAATATACGGTTTTCTCTATTGCCTTGCTGGCGTACTTAAAGAAAACGGCATTTTAACATGGGAAACAATAAGAAATGACTTACAAGGCGTAGAATAAGCCCAAAACAGCGAGATTTTCGTGAATATTTTGATGTAAATGAGGCGTGCGCGCTTTTCCGCGATTATCTCGAAAGTAAGATTTTGACCTATTGCTTACATCTCGTCCATTATTAATGATTAGATTGTAATGATTTTCACAGGGAATATAAAACAAAGTGTGTTTGATTATATTAAAGGAAAAAATTTGGAATATCTCAAATATTTTTTATTTTGTGGGGGGATAAAAAGGCAGATATTTTAGCGAGTGTCAAAAGCGAACCAAATGTATTTTTTTTCTGTATGAAGACAAGCTATCAGGCATTCATACATCCTATAATATTTTGGGGTTAGATGTATTCTACGAGTGGGAAGTGTCCACAGCACCGCTAGTACCGCCAGACCGGAAGTAACTGCTGCCATATGTCAAAATCAGTAATTATTTTTTTTCTCAGTTGTTTGTTGGCCGATCTTATTGAAACTCTGTCATTGCATGTTACATAAATTCTTCTAAACATGTGCCAAAAATAAAAAGAATCGGACGAAAAATAATGGAAATGTATGAGTTCTGTACCCTCTGTGAACCCTTAACTAACATTTTTAACCTATCTCTTCAAACAGGTGTAGTGCCGGATACGTGGAAGATGGCTAATGTAATTCCTATTTTTAAAGCAGGGGACAAGTCGTTACCATCAAATTACCGCCCAATAAGTCTAACATCAATTGGAGGCAAATTACTAGAGTCGATTATAGCTGATAACATAGAAGCCATCTCGATAGGCATAATTTGATTAATGATACTCAGCATGGATTCATCAGGGCCGTTCCTGCCTAACTAATTTATTAACTTTTTCAGTAAGGCTTTTGAGGCAGTTGATAATGATAAAGAATTTGATATCGTTTATTTGGATTTTAGTAAGGCTTTTGATAGAGTACCACATCAGAGACTGTTAAAGAAAGTGGCTGCTCATGGCATTGGGAGAAAAGTGTTGTCATGGATCGAGTCATGGCTCACCAATAGGAAGCAGAGGGTGTGCATAAATGGGGTTAAATCGAGTGGGGATCTGTAACAAGTGGCGTTCCTCAGGGATCGGTTTTGGGCCCGTTGTTGTTTATAATATATATAAATGACCTTGACGAGGGAATTTCTAGTGATATGAGCAAATTCGCTGATGACACGAAGATAGGTAGGATAATCGATTCAGACGTAGATGTCAGTGAACTACAGGAGGATTTAGACAAACTCAATTCCTGGTCAGAAAATGGCAGATGCAGTTCAATGTAGATAAATGCAAAGTTCTAAAGCTCGGGAGTGTCCATAACCCAAGCACTTATAAGTTAAATAACGTAGAACTTAGCCATACAGATTGCGAGAAGGACTTGGGGGTGATGGTAAGCAGCAACCTTAAACCAAGACAGCAATGCCTAAGCGTCGTAATAAGGCAAATATATTACTGGGATTTATATCAAGAAGTGTTAGCAACAGAAGTCCAGAGGTTATATTACAGCTTTATACATCATTAGTAAGGCCTCACCTGATTACGCAGCTCAGTTCTGGTCTCCATATTACAGAATGGACATAAATTCGTTAGAAAACATTCAGCTAGAATGACTAAATTAATACATAGCATTAGAAATCTTCCTTACGAAGAAAGATTGAAGACCCTTAAATTACATTCACTTGTAAGACGTAGAATGAGGGAGACATGATCGAGGTATACAAGTGGAAAATGGGTATTAACAAAGGGGATATAAATAAGGTCTTGAGGGTATCTCTCCAAGAGAGAACCCGCAATAATGGATTCAAGTTAGATAAGTTTAGATTTAGAAAGGATATAGGAAAGTATTGGTTTGGAAATAGGGCAGTTGATGAGTGGAACAGTCTGCCTAGTAGGGATATTGAAGCAAGGACCTTGTGTAGTTTTAAATTTAGGTTGGATAAATTCATGAGTGAAAGGGGTTGGATTTGAGTGGGAATTGCACATGAGTAAATAAAATTATCAGAGCTTGTTTCTTGGGTAGCATTGAAAATTGGGATGAACAAATATTCTGTTAGTGGGATGGAATGTGAAGGATCTGCCTAGAATGGGCCAACAGGCCTGCTGCAGTGTTCCTCCTTTCTTATGTTCTTATGTTCATAAATTTTAGAGATTTCTTCATCTATGAACTCTGGACTACAAATACGTAAAGCTCTCAAAAACATTGAAGAAAAAACCGACACTTTAACTCTATCTTGATGTGAAGAGTAATAGTGTACATAGGAACAATTATTTGTAGGTTTTCTGTAAATTTTAAATTTAAAATCAATGTTACCCTTAATAATAAAAACATCTAGGAAGGGCAATGAGTTATTTACTTCAAATTCAACAGTAAAATTTATAGAATGAGCTAAGCTATTTAATTTAACAAGGAAATGGTTTATATCTACATTCTTATTGTTAAATTAAATAGCTTAGCTCATTCTATAAATTTTACTGTTGAATCCCTTCATAAATGTTACTTTGCTCACACTCCAACAGCACGTCAAGTATTAAAAACCATATGCCTCCATTCACTCCTATCAAATACGCTCACACATGCTTGCTGGAAGTCAAGCCCTCGCACAAAACTTCCTTTACCCTCTCCCTCCAACCTTTCCTAGGCCGACCCTACCCGCCTTCCTCCACTACAGATTTATACCCCTCGAAGTCACTCTGTCTCGTTCCATTCTCTCTACATGTCCAAACCACCTCAACAACCCCTCCTCAGCTCTCTGGACAATCGTTTTGGTAATCCCGCACCTCCTCCTAATTTCCAAACTCCGAATTCTCTGCATTATATTCACACCACACATTGACCTCAGACATGACATCTCCACTGCCTTCTCCTCATTGCAAAAAGCAACTGTGACAACTCCCACTTTGTATTTGATTCTTTATATTTAAACCCCTCACCTCTTGCTAAGACACTCTCATTCACTTCTCTTACAACCCCATCTAGAAATATATTGAACAACCACGGTGACATCACACATCCTTGTCTAAGGCCCACTTTTACTGGGAAATAGTCCCTTCCCTCCTACACTCTAACCTGAGCCTCACTATCCTCATAAAAACTCTTCACTGCTTTCAGTAACCTTCCTCCATTCCATACACCTGCAACATCTGCCATTTGCCCCCTATCTACCCTATCATACGCCTTTTTCCAAATCCATAAATGCCACAAAAAAATCTTTACCCTTATCCAAATACTGTTCACCTATATGTTTCACTGTAAACACTTGGTCTACACACCCCCTACCTTTCCTAAAGCCCTTGTTCATCTGCTATCCTGCTTTCTGTTTTACTCTTAATTCTTTCAATAATAACTCTACCATACACTTTACCAGGTACACTCAACAGACTTATTCCCCCCATAATTTTTGCACCCCTTTGTCCCCTTTGCCTTTATACAAAGGAACAATACACGTCTCTGCCAATCCCTGGTACCTTACCCTCTTCCATACATTTATTAAATAATAGCACCAACCACTCCAAAAATTATATCCCCACCTGCTTTTAACATTTCTATCTTTATCCCATCAATCCCAGCTGCCTTACCCCTTTCATTCTACCCACTGCCTCACGAACTTCCCTACACCCACAACTGGCTCTTCCACACTCCTACAAGATGTTATTCCTCCTTGCCCTACACACGAAATCACAGCTTCCCCGCTTGATCAACATTTAACAAATCCTCAAAATATTCTCTCCATCTTCCCATACCTCTAACTCTCCATTTAATAACTCTCCTCTCCTATTTTTAACTGTCAAATCCATTTTGTTCTCTAGGCTTCCTCAACTTATTAATCTATTCCAAAACTTTTTCTTATTTTCAACAAAATTCTGCTGATAACATCTCACCCACTCTCTCATCTGCTCTCTTTTACATTGCTTCACCACTCTTTTAACCCTTTTTTCTCCATATACTCTTCCTCCTTGCATCACTTCT
>WNWK01059430.1:0-10191 GCA_009830355.1 Cherax destructor | reverse complement strand
CAGCGCGCCCAGACCGGTTCCTTCCCCCTGACCACCATGGTAAACCCCCCAGCCCCATCTGAGGCAGGATCCTCCAGGCTGGGATCCTGGGCGGGCCCCCGGCACCGTTGTCTGGACCGATGGGAGTTCAGCTCTATGGCGTATCCCCGCCACTGGGTTGATCCTTGACCTTCTTGAGGGCAAACCTCCCCCAAGGTCCCCTGAGAGTCTTGTTCCATGGTAGCCCTTTAGTGCTGAGTCCTTGGACTGGCATGGTTCATCTGTGCTGTACCTGTACCTGTGATGAATAATGAATGAGGACGATGTTGTCAGTCCATCAATCTTGAATAGAATGTGGGTTCACTGACACCCTCAGCGAGGGCAATGGAGTTGCTTATATCTGTAGACGGTGAGGTGAAGCAGGAGGAGGCGGGGTCATAGTGGTACCATCCATTAGCCCAACCACTTGTAAACCTTTGGACGGCCTCCGACTGTGGATGGTCCCCTTTCCCCCCTCCTCCTTTTCCTCCCCTTTCCCCGGAAACCTTCATTCCCCTATGCTGTACTTATTACCAGATTGATGGACTGCACATCGACTCCAGGCCGAATTATTACCTCAAACTCCTCCTCTCCTTACAACTTTCTACTTTGTATTGGACTGATGAAGCCACTGTGGGCGAAACTTTTCCCCTCAAAAAAGTTACAAGTGTTGCATATGTGTCTAATTTAACATACTGTAGTCAGGTGAGGCAAAGCAGGAGGAGGCGGGTAGACCTGCAGTTTTCCCATTCTCAAGTTATTATGTGGGATACGATGAAGAAGCTTCTTGGCAATAGGTTCACTATGTTGTAAAAGTCGTTGTTCTGGTTGAAGTTTTGGATATGCAGATAAGTGATGATTCCAGGATTCTTCGGTATTGGTGTTGTCTTCTCTGGCGTGAGTCTTGCGTTTCGTAGTTGATTAAATGGTTGGGGAATTTCGGGGTTAACACAGGCATTTCTCGGTCTTCAGATCTTCCTGCGTACTGGTGTTCGAAAACGTGTTTGGAGGTCTCTGGATGTTTCCCGACGTATAATTTGTGCAGTCATTACAAGGGTTGTATACCCCTGCGTGGATTGAAGCTTGTCCTGTTTTTACAGGTAATGTCCTTTATGGGGGTGGATGTGGGGGTAGATACTTGGAAGGGTATTGGAAAAAAAAGTTGGAAACGTGTTTGGGAATGGAGTTGGTGGGGGGGACATGTATCTCTTCTCGGGAGTGTCTTCTCTAGGTGTGCTGAAGACGTTTAATGCCCCTTTTGCACTCTCTAATGAAGTGACGAGGATAGTAAGTTTAGAAAAAACTTGTTCAATAAGGGAGCATTCTTTTATTATATATTATATAGAGTTGGCAGTCCAACAGAATATGGCGAACATATACTGGAACCTAAAACAATGCTCACAGAGAGGACAGGAGCCTCTCCATGAGATACCCGTGAGTAAGACGAGTGTGGCCAATGCGAAGACGGGAGAGTGTAGTCTCCCAACCTCGACGTGGTGACAAAAAGAGCCAGAAACCTATGACTGCAAAATAGTCCGTGAATGGAACACTTCTATTGAAACTGGAAGGTCATATACTGCTGACCACAGCAGTGTCTGCCTGTTCATTGCTCTGTACGTCAACATGACAAGGGACCCAACAAAAAAAAAAATCTTTGTGTTTGCTAGAGATACGGTGTAACCAAGGTTGGATACAAAGAACTAGGGGTGAGGTGTATCAAATTTTCGGATAGCCTGTAAAGCACTAAGGTAGTCTGAAACGACCACAAATGGTGACACAGGCATAGTTGCAATAGGATAAGTGCCAAAAGAATGGCATACAATTCAGCCGTAAATATGCTACCGAGGATAATAGATGCCCTCGCACGGACGCTGCCCGGAAACACTGCTACGAATCCGATGCCGTCTGATGACTTAGAACCATCGGTGTACACTGCGATGGCATGGGAATGAGAACGGAAGTGGTCTAGAAAAAGAGAGCGAGAAGCCGCCGTAGGTAGTTGGGCTTTCGCGCAAGGTAGAAAAGAACAGACATGGACAGCAGGAACTTCCCAAGTGGGTAGGGAAGGAGATGTCCATGAACATAGAAAGGTGGTAGCTGAAGGAAAGACAGAGCGAATGTAGACGAAGAGAAAAAGGACGAAGTAAACAGGGCCGACAAACAAATAAAGAGCGTCTACTAACATCTGTGACAATCCTATACATGGAAGGATTGCAGAGTCATGAGCGAACATAATAGCTGAAGGCAATGTGCATCACGACGATCGGACAAGGATGGAATGTTCGCTTCTACATAGAGCTCTCAACCGGGAAGAACGAAATGCACCAAGGCATAAGCGTAATCCTGGTGATGGATGGATTAAGGATGGAAAGAGTAGCAGGAGGCCGCAGAATATATCTGGTCACCATAATCGAGTTTCGACAAAATTAGGGCTGAATGCAGACGAAGGAGAGTTCTACGATCAGCCCCATGAAAGATATGCTAGGGTTTTAGGAGGTTCAGCCGGCTGACAAGTCGCCTTCAGAGAGGTAATGTGAGGTTTCCAGGACAATCGACGGTCAAACAGGAGGCCGAGAAACCTGACTGTATCACGTTCTGGGATACGTGAGATGTATAGGTACAATGGATGATCAGAGACCACTGAACGTCTAGTAAACGTAATTTGATGAGTTTTGCCACTAGAAAATTTAAACCCGTAGTGGTGGCCCAATCGAAACCGGTTGATGGCATGCTGGAGGAAACTGCAATGGGTGACAGTCAGCACCTGCACAAGCTATAGCAAAGTCATCCACATAGAGCGATGACCAAATATTGGATGGGAGAACAGATGCCAGATTATTTATAGCAAGCAGAAAAAGTGTTGTGCTCAGAACACATCCCTGGGGGACACCTTCAGCTTGGACAAACTCCGGGGAAAGCTCATTACTAACCCGGACACAGAAATGTCTTTCAGTTTAGAAGACCTTAAGGAAAAATGGTAGATTGCCACGGAGGCCTAAGGAGTGGGCCTGGGCCAAGATATTATACCTCCAAGTTGTGTCATAAGCCTTCTCAAGGTCGAAAAGATGGCGATAACGAGTGGTTATTTGCAAAGGCATTACGAATATACGTATCCAAGCGCAGTAAGGGTCAATGGCAGAACGGCCCTTACGGAAGCCATATTGACTAGTGGAGGACTACTGTGCATCTCTAAATACCACATCAAACGTCTATTAACTAGACGTTCCTTCACCTGCAAACTGCACTGGTAAGAGCGATGGGATGGTAGTGGGAGGTATCATGTCCCGTAGTACCTGGTTTGCGGAAAGGGAGAACAACAGCAGACTTCCACAGCTGGGGAAGAACTCCTTGCGACCATATGAGATTAAAGAGTCGTAAGAGGACAGTAAGAGCAGACTGATGTAAATGCTGTAGCATACGAATATGTAGCCATCTGAGCTGCCGATGATCGGCAAGCAGAGAGTGTTGCCTCCAGTTCTTGAAGGTAAAAGGCACATTATAAGATTCTTCTCTGAGAGAAGAAAAATCTAAGAGCTTTAACTCGCTGGCAGACTTAAAAGAAAGGAACGAGGGCATAGATGGAGCCCCTGAAAATACGGACCAGATGATTACCAATTTCAGTGGCAGCAGCAAGAGGGTGTGCTTTTCGACACCGGAAACCCAAAGAATAGGAGCCGGGTCAGGGAGAATTTACCACTCAATATCTGCACTTTCTTCCAGACTGCACTCATCAAGGAAGCTGAAGTGACGGTGGAAATGTAATCCCGCCAGCAAGTGCATTTAGCGTCGCGTATGACACGGCGAGCAATTGCTCTCCTCAGCTTAAAATCAAGGAGTCTCTCTGTGGTTCTGTTTACCGGTACCTGCCCCACGTAGCATGTTTCAAACGTACTGTCCGAGCACAAGCAGGAGACCACCAAGGCACGCACTTCTGAGAATGCTTGCCCGAGGTTAGGGGGATAGAATGTGATGCTGCGGTTAAGATGGGGGACGAGAAGAGATATAAAACCTCATCAATGGAGGACGAGGAAGGAGCTTCATGAAAGGCAGTACGATGTGCATAAAGGTCCCATTTCGCCGTCAAATTGCCAGCGTGGGTTATGGGGGTGGAGAATGTGAAGGGGACATGAGGATGATTGGAAAATGATCGCTGTCATGTAAGTCCGGGAGGACAGACCAGGTGAAGTCAAGGACAGTTGGGGAAGAGCAGGTGGAGAGATCGATGCAAGAAAAAGAATGAATTCGATTATCAAAATGGGTGGGAGTACCCGTATTTAAAACATGGAGGGGGAGAGAAGCAAGAAATGCCTCCAATTGAATGCCACGGGAGTCACAGTGCGACTCCCCAGAGAAAATAGTGTGCATTAAAATCGCGAAGTAACAGAAGGGGTGGCGGCAAGGAAGAAACCAGAAAATCAACATCTGGGATAGACAATGCCCAAGAAGGAGAGATATAAGAACAGTGTATACCACTTATTCAAGTGGATACGAGCTGCAGTGTAATGTAGAAGAATGAACATAGAGCTGATGGTATGGAATACCAGTGCGTATAAGGAGACACTTTCGTTAAAGGTTCCATAGGAAAAAGGATCAGATGAATATAACAAATCATAGCCCGAAAATGGACGGATAACAGCTGATTGTAATTTGGGTTCTTGCAAACAGACCCCAACAGGGGAAAACTGGGAGAGCAACACCTGAAGTTCACCCGGTTACCCCTGAGGCCTCGGATATTCCACTGCAAATAAGCCATGATTTATGGAGAGAAGATACAAGTCGAAGTTAGAGGTACCTGTGGACTAGGGTTAGAAAAGTCAACGTGTGGAGGCAGTGGAAGACCTGTAATCAGAGGAGTGGGACGCTGTGAAGGAAGGAGGGGTGTAGATGGAGAAGAGAGGAGGAGGAACCGGAGGTGGAGCGGTGTCCATCAACATTCCAGTCTCTGTAATATATTCTGCGATAGCTTCCAGCGTTTCAGAAGACAAAGATGCAGGATGTGTGACCACATTAGAGATGGAAGAAGGAGGAGGGTGAGCAACCATCGGGGAGACTATAGATTGTACTAAAGTAGAGGGCGAGGAGATGGAAGAGGAAACTGTCGAAGGGGCTTGGGAGGGGACAGGAGTGGAAGCGACCTGGGGAGGCAGTTAAGGAAGAAACTTGGGAGGGGACAGGGGATGGAGATATTGAATGAGGAGGAGGATGAACCTCCACACACATTACAGAACTGGTCGGACGTGAAAAACCGGCAATGGGGATTTTTGCCGGACTTATGAGAAGAAGAGGGGCAGTGAGGATTAGGTGTTGGGCGAGAGCGTGTAGACACAGAACTGTGTGAGAGTAGAGGAAGGGGTGAGGACAGTATGGGATGCCGAGGTAGGGACCTCAGAGCCAAGAACAGCAAAAGAATTCGAGACAGGGGTGACTGAGATGGGGCGACCACAGAGGAAGCCGCGGGAGTTGGGACCCCAGAAGCGGGAGGGCGTTTAGCAATGCAAGAATAGGAAATATGGGGAAGTCTCCCTTGAAGGCGTAGATGAGAGATGGTTATAGCATATGAGAAGCCTTTCGCCTCTTTGAGACAATGGATTTTCCGCTCATTTAGGTAAACCTGACAACGGCAACAGTAAGATGGATGTGCCTCACGACAGTTAAGGCAAGAGGGAGGTAGATTACAAGAAAGACTGGCATGGTCGTCGGCACCACAGACTGGGCATTTGGCCATGGACCTGCAATATTTCGCTGGATGACCAAAACGCCAGCAGTTTCATCTTTCGAACTTGTAAACGGTGACCTGCAATGTAGACCGAGGGCGAAAGGTCACGACAGTCGAATGTTAAGCGAGGAATATTGCAAGAATATTGTCGTCGCCGGCAGGCAGGGAGGACAAAAGTGTCAACTTTGAGTATGGGAAGTTCCTGGAGCTCAAGCTGCTCCAGAGTGTCATCACCACAGTTTTGGAAATTCTGTTGGACAAAGTTATGAGGTAGAATAACAATGCCACTACAAGTGTTGAGAGAATGATGTTTTTCAATAGTGACAGGAGTAGCATCTATAGACGTAAGGCGAGGAAGATCACGAGCCTGGTCAGCATTCTGGACCCTAACGATGCGTGTGCCACTTTTGAGAGCGTGAAAGGCAATGTCTTTGCCCACATGGCACAGGAGTGCTTTACCAATACTATGATCGGAACGATAGGTAGTAGAAGTTGGTCTCAGCTTAAAAATCTTAGTCCAGTGAGTAGTGTGAAATATAGTGTTTAAGGGGAGTGCGTGACGAGCTGGTCGTTTCTGAGATGTATGAGAAGGAGGTCATAAAGTATCATCATGTACGGATCATGAGCGTTTAGAAGTGGGACCAGAATTGGTCCGTCCTGGGGTGGGCGAGCAACCCGAAAATTGCCACACCGTAAAGGGAGAAGCCGGAATCAAGGTCAGAGAAGAGCAAAGGTCAGACGTATCGAAAGGGTTGATCAGCACCCCGGTATGTGAAGTAGGTGACGAACCGGCACCAACGAGAGGTACAGGGGTAGTGGAAGTGTCTAAAGAGTGGTCCGATAACGAGGCCGGGTCAGAACAGGGTGCGATAACAGGAAGGGGCCCAGGGGTAGTAGTGTCATGGATTGGGTCGTCCATGGTTAGGTTACTTCTTTCTTTTAAAAAATAAAGAAGAAAAGAAAATAAAAAGAAAAAAAGAATGAAAAAGGAGGAACGTAGAGGAATAGCTCCTAGGAGTAATGAAAGGGGCATAAATCCCCATTCACGCCCAAGAGGACCTCAGCACCGCAAGTAGTGCAGATGCTGCATGGAACCCGTGCCATACCCTACCCTTCATGCCAGTAAACCAGAGATCCGAGATATCAACCTCACATCCACTGAGCCACCTCGGTGGACAAAAGAGGCAGGACACCCGCCACAAAACATACCTCCTTCGGCCACCACCCTGGAATCGAAAGGTGGCCCCCAGAGATACACCCGTCACCCGTCCAGATTCCACGGCAAACTACACCACCGCAAAGAACCTCAATGGAATGGGATGGACCACGGTACCCTTCCCCTACCTAGGAACCAGAATGTCTGTAAGAGAATCCCACAGGTTAAAAACGGAAAGGGAATAAGGGAGGGATGGGGGGAGGAGAAGGGAAAAGGGGAAAAAGGGACGATGGGGAAGATGGGATAGGGAGGTTGGGGGTAATTAGCCTCTTCACCAAGCCAAGGAGCCCCGCAAGAGGTGGCAGAGGAAAAGCGTCTGCAATTGTGACCTCGTTCACCTTACGGTAGTCTGTACACATTCAAACCCTCCATCAGCATTGTTAACAAGGATGCACGGTGAAGCCCACGGACTAGATGACTCCTCCACTAATCCATGCTCTAACAGAAATTCTACCTCTTGCTGAAGTAGCCTCTTTTTTTCAGGATTAGCTCTGTGGGAAGAGTTTAAAGGTTTAGAGTTTCCAACTTCTACTTCATGATATCCTAGTGTACATTTTTTCAGGCACATCCGAAAAATATCAGAGATAAGATTGTAGAGCGCAGTTAAACTTGTTACTTGATTCTTAGACAGCCCCAACATTAAGGGCTAGGGTCCTTGAGGAGGACAAAATTGGGAAGCTTTACATTGATCTCAGAAAGAGTCAGAGTCAGGGTCATCAGAGGCAGAGGACAGAGTCATTACTGGGACTTTATCTGGTGTATTAAAGGCTTTAATTTGTTTAATATGGAAGATTTTACTTTTTGAGGTCTTGTCAAGGAGCTACCACATAATTTACATCAGATAATTTACACAATTTGCATGGGTCCCATAAATCTAGCTTTCAAGGTGTGGCCAGGTATAGGCTCCTGTACCAACACCTTATCTCCTGGATGGAAGGAGCGAAACAATTTCTGGCATACCTCTGTTTCATCGTATTTTGTGCTGCCTTTAAGTCAGCCTTAGGCAACGACGTGCCACCTGCAACCTTGAAGAAGGGTTGAAGAGGTTTGAGAATCGACTACTTCCATCCATCCTTCCTTGAGCACCCGTGAGGACCTCGTACATTGTGCCCAAAAATCAGCTCAAATGGACTGTACCCTGTACACTCTTGCACAGTTTCTCTCATTGCAAATAGCAACAGAGAAGTGATTCATCCCAGTCTGTAGGAAAATGCATGCAAAAAGTTCTCATCATTGTTTTTAACGTCTGATGGAATCTTTCCAAGGTGCCTTGGGACTGAGGATGATAGGCAGTGAATAGGTTATTAACTATTTCCACCTAGTTAATGCTTCCCTAAATGCTTTGGCAGTGAAATTAGTACCTTGATCACTTTGAATATATTTAGGAATTCAAAGCAAAAGATAAACTAGTTAAGGCTTTAAAATTGTTTTGGTTTTATACTTGCATAGGACTGCCTCTGGATATCTAGTAACCCTATTCATAAATAAATAAACATTGATTTCAGACTTAGACTTAGGTAGTGGACCTACACACTCTACTATTAATTCTGAAAAAGGTTCTCCATTAGCAGGAATGGATGGAGAGGTGCAGGTTTAATGGGGTATCCAGGTTTCCCTACCTGCTGACATTCTGACAACAGCGGATATGATTCTCTACATCTTGCCCAACTTTGGCCAAAAGATTTATTTTAGTATTCTATACATAGTTTTGGTAATTCCTAAATGGCCTCCTAAGGAAAAGGTTATGGGCTATATTTTATTTGGGATCTATTTTTGGAATTACTAATCTATCTGTCTGCTGTCTTCCCTCTACCTCCTTACCAGTTTCAGTGAGACTAAGTAATCGTTTTAAGTTTATATTTGACTGCGTGATCTGAAGTGGATTTACCCATGGCTGCCTTAAAAGTGAAATTCAATGAAGGTCTTTTTGTTGTTCTTCCGAAAGGACAGTCCTCAGGCATGGAAACAGAGACATCTGGCAATCCTGCAACCCTGGAAAGGAAGGCTTGATCTGGGGCTGTTCACTAAATTTACAGGCCCTGGCAGTTTTCCTTGTAGAACAAATTGGCTAGTCCGAGATCAGAGTCGTCCAAGGACGAGTTAACATTCTCATCAGACATCTCTTGGATTTTGCCCAAGTTATGGCAACATCGGGAAAAATTAGTCATTATTGGTTCAGTACATTTAGTAACATTATTACCAGTAATAATATAGCATCTTTCATAGGAAATCCATCAGAAACACCGTCAAATACCCAATGTATATTTACTCTGCACATATATTTTGTGTAACGGATAGAAAAACGGCTCCTCAAAAGCTTCTAACAGAACTGAGGACTGCAAAGAGGTTTGTTCAGAAAGGGAAGTACTCCCTCTCTTATAAGTGAGCAGTATGCTCAGTATTCCTAAAGGTTCTAACTTCAGTTTTCTTTGAATGTTCCTGAAGGAACTAGGAACATTATAAATTTTCCCTAATGGTTGGGGTTATTTGGGCATGGGCTGATTTGGGGTCTATTACAAAGGAAGCATACAACCTCAGCTTTAACTTTGGCTCCTCACTGATTTTGTGGGGTTCACCAAAACTGGATACCCCCGCCTCGAATCACCATTTGATAGTTTGGGTCCTCACCGGTTGACCATGAGTGAATAACTTCTCCCAGGTGATTTGGGTTTGGGCCCCGAAATTCCCTTTTTCTTGACATTTTTTCTCCTCGGGGAACTTTTTGGGGTCTCGTTCTTTCCCCGTTGGGGGAAAAATGTTGACAAAAGGGGGGGTTGTTTAAAAGTATCAACCAACCTGGCGTTCCCCGTGCCCCAAAAAGGGGTCGGAAAGACTCGAACCTCTGGATAACGCTCCCCCCGGTTGTCCACCAAGATAAGCCCAGACTATCAAAAAAGCACCACTTGCCTTTCCCCCTTTTTGGGGCCGGTCTGTTTAACAAAAAAAGTAAATGACCCCTGGTTTTTTATTTAATTCTTTTTCCTATTTCGGGGAAACATTTTTTAAAAACAAGAACTGTCTTTCAATAATGTTTTAAATTCTCATTCAGAATTGCAAACTTTTTTTTCCTTCAAAAACCAGTATAAAGCCCAATGAAATCGGTACCAAAAATCGACCCCGGTTTAAACTTGAAAAACTTTTAGGCTCTCTTCAACAAAAAAAGGGGAACAACTTTTTCCTTTGCAAACTGAAACATCCATCAGTTTTGAACTCCCCCTCTCCTTTCTCTATCAAACTCCTC
>WNWK01059429.1:0-10191 GCA_009830355.1 Cherax destructor | reverse complement strand
AAGAACAAAAAAACATCCTTGCTCTTTAATGGAGAAGGGTTTGGCCCACTAAAACGGGGGAAAATGCTGTCTTGATTGTAGAACGCCGCTGATGAGTCACCGTCTTGTTTCGATGAAGTTCACTTGCGATTTTTCTCTTTTGTTTTTTTGCAGTAAGAAGCTGCGCACACTTCTGAATATACTGCGATTTTGTTCACTAACGCGCGGGAATAGAGTTCTTATCCGATTTCCCGTTTTAGTGGAGATTAAATTAGAATAACGGATGCATACGACTAATGTCTTTGTTGAGTTACGTCGCCTCGTGCCTATGCCCCCTCGCGTCGTATGACCTCTTCGGAACCTGTATTCAATCTAATCGCCTGGGTCAGTTTCCGCCCTGTGGTCCCTCGTGGGGCTGGTATCGCTGACATCAGCACAAGTTCAACAATTGCTACATACTCCCACAAGTAGCAATTAAAATGTTTTGTTCTCTAAATTTCAATCACTGGAACACATGTTTAAAAATTTTTTCAAGTGTAGAAACTAATACAACATTTTCTGTAATCTTCCTGTTATAGAAAAAAGAGTTACATTTATCTCAAATGTCTATTAAGTCAATACCCGCTGTTACTTGGTCAGACCGTGACACACTGTGGTCAGTACATCTGGTCTGTGTTAATTTGTTTATGCACCCAGACTCGCCTCGTCTGGCCCCTTCCCAAGGGCAGAAAGGGTAGGGGCCCTTAACAAGGGTAAAAAAGGGGGCCCTACCCCCCTCCTTTGGAGAATTTTTCCCCAAAATAGGGAAGTGTTGATAGGTTAAATATTTAGGTAAAAAAAACCCCCAAATATTATATTGCAGTGACTATCAACAAATGTGGTTAACAGTGAGAATACTGAAGAAAATATAGCATATATCAAAGACAGACTTACAAGGGATTTAGAGAGAAATTGACTCAGCGACTGAACCAGTGACTAATAGAGGACTGCAAATGATTCTGAATTCTTGCCTGCATGTGGTAGTTACTGTAATATAATAATAATAATAATAATAATAATAATAATAATAATAATAATAATAATAATAATAATGATAATAATGATAATAATAATAATAATAATAATAATAATAATAATAATAATAATAATAATTATAATAATAATAATAATAATAATAATAATAATAATAATAATATCTTTATTTACTACAAGTACATGTACAAGGTATACAGGCCTAGCTGACATCAATGACATACTACTATATAGAAAGCCTCTTGTGATGCAGAGCATTTCGGGCAAATTAGGTCAGTTTTTGCCCCAGGATGCGACTCACCCCAGTCGACTAACACCCAGGTACCCATTTTACTGATGAGTGAACATAGACAACCGGTTTAAGGAAACACATCCGATCTTTCCACCCCTTCGCCGGGAATCGAACCCGGACCCTCACCATGTGAAGCGAGAGCTTTTGCCACCAGGCTGTGGGGCACCTAATCAAATACCACACGTATTTGCCACATAATTAACTTTGTTAGCCAAACCCTATTGGCACCATGAAAAAGCATTGTGCATGGAAATGTAGTGTGCTATAAATAATTGTTTCTTCTATAATAAACCTTGTTAACGCCACTCCAACTTTCAAAAAATTTACATCAATTAACATAATTTATTATATAAACTGTAGCATTTAGTCAAGATAGCATGACGAAGTCATGCCTGGATTGCATGCAATCTCTGTGGTAAATGGTCCCATGAGTCATGCAGGAACTTTATACCAGCGGCCACTTTTGATATAAAATCAGAAATGTTTTTGGGTCTGCCCAAACGAGATACGCCTGTATGAGGAAATTACATCTATATTAATTAAAAGACAAGAACAGCTGGGAAAATAAAATAGGTATGTTGGATGGGGTTGTCCTGGAGGACAGTGCACCAAAAGGAGATAGTGGCACTGGTGATGAAACAGGTAAAGGCAATGTTATTCTATTTATAGTAACAATACTGCTGAAAATGGAACAAAAGAGGATGGTGCCTCAGGGAAAAGTGTTGACACATTACCAGTAAAAACTGGAGGAAGCACTGATGTCCATACAGGGGCGGTAGGTAGTGGGGAAACAGAAAAAAATGCAGGGAACACAGCCGCAAAAAAATCCTAGCAAACAAAATTCCAATCTATGCAAATTGTATGCCTTGGGTATCTTTAGGCATGGTTTATCTGGTGTCCCGTAGCTAGATCACTAGAGCACTCAGCTCACACACTGACGTCCGGAGATCAAATCTCCAGTACGGCTGGAAAACATTAGGACGTGTTTCTTTAAGACACCTGCAGTATATGTTCACCCATCAGTAAAATGGGTACCTGGGTGTTAGTCGACTGGTGTGGGTCGCATCCTGGGTCAAAACTGACTTAATTTGCCCGAAATGCTCAGCATAACAAGCGGCTTTCTATATAGTAGTATGTCATTGATGTCAGCTAGGCCTGTATACCTTGTTAATGTACTTGTAGAAATAAAGATATTATGTTATCTGTAAAGTTGACACTTTACAGGTCGCTTGTTCTATCTAGGCTGGAATATTGCTGCACACTAACTGTACCTTTCAAGGCGGGTGAAATTGCTGACCTTGAAAATATGCAGAGAACCTTCACTGCACGCATAACTGCGATGAACCACCTCAACTACTGGGAATGCTTGAAGTTCCTAAACCTGTACTCTCTAGAATGCAGGCGGGAGAGATACATTATTATATACACATGGAAAATTGTCGAGGGCTTAGTACCAAACTTGCACACAAAAATCACTCCCTACGAAAGCAAAAGACTCGGCAGGCGATGTAACATCCCCCCAATGAAGAGCAGGGGTGCCACTAGCACGTTGAGGGACAACACAATAAGTGTGAGGGGCCCAAGATTGTTCAACTGCCTCCCAGCATACATCAGGGGGATTACCAACAAGCCCCTGGCTGTCTTCAAGCAGGCACTGGACAGGCACCTCAAGTCGGTACCTGATCAGCCGGGCTGTGGTTCGTACGTTGGACTGCGTGCGGCCAGCAGTAACAGCCTGGTTGATCAGGCTCTGGTCCAACAGGAGGCCTGGTCACAGACCGGGCCGCGGGGGCGTTGACCCCTGGAATTCTCTCCAGGTAGACTCCAGGTATAAAACAGGTGGGACGTGCACCTTTGACCATCCCAAATAAATGCCGCACCCACATGACAACAGGAGAGTGCAACTCCCTTTCCTGTAACATATTTCACCCCAAAATGTGTCACTCGTCACTCCATGAAAGAAAATGCTACTTGGCATACTGCCAGGCACATCACCTAAAGGGGACAAGAAGACACAGACCAGCCAGACTATGGCAAACAAAACAGGGGAGCCATAACCTCTCCAGGGAAAGAGGTTTTATTAGTGCTATGAAGGAAATAAGACTGGAAAGAAATGAGAGTAATCTTACACCAATTGAAAATACTTCTGGAGCAGAGGCACAGTCATTGGCCTCCACTCCAGAACAACAGATATTAAAGCCAGCAAATAAACTCCCTAAATTCTATCAATATAACGACATTTATCTTTGCAAACATACAGGGTCTAAAGCCATCAACAAACAACAAAATTCCCTACATCAAGGGACTGCTCACAGAAAAGAATGCAGTGTTTGCAGCTTTCACAGAGACCCACATAAAGGATCATTTTGACAACAAAATATGGATCTCAGGTTATAACCTATTCAGATGCGACAGACTAAACAGGCAACAAGGGGGGGTTGGCTTGTACATCACAGAGTCGCTCATTTGTTCAGAACTTCTAAACACCTCAAATGATGTAGTTGAAGTTTTGGCAGTAAAGATTGAAAACCAAAACCTTGTCATTGTGGTGGTATACAAGCCTCCGGATGCAACTTCCCAGCAATTCCATGAACAGCTTTTGAAAAATAACCACTGTCTGGAAAGTCTCCCAACTCCTGTCCCAAACATCTTGCTCCTGAGAGATTTCAACTTGAGACACCTAAAATGGAGGAGTGTAGCAATTAATGTTTTAGCAGAGTTTACCCCAGGATGCAGCTCTCGTGAAAATTCACACTCTCACGAGCTATTAAATCTCTGTGGATACCGTCTCAAAAAATATGTAGGAAAAACACGGAGAAATCTTTCGGCCCCTCCTGAACGGACATCGAAACGCTAGCAAAAGAGACAACTTAAGTTACGCTTGTGTCCTCCACAGGGACTCTACCGAACATCTGATGAAATGGAATGGGATACACCTCGTCCTCACCCAACCACCAAACAAGAGCTCAGACGCAGACGATATATGGAAGCCTCGCTAATCGCTGTCAATGATACCATAGAACAAAATACTGGAAATTACAAAATTTAAATAATCATTAGCATGCATGATACTCAACCATTCAAAGCACCTATAAAAATTATTAAGGGACTCACCAAGTTTAACACGGCGATGTTCGTCTTGAATGTGGCTGTATGGTATGGTATAATTTTCAGGAACCTCATTGGGGCTATGGACGCTCTGGAAAGGCAGGTAGAGGAACATGGGCTCCTCAGGATCCCGAGACGACAACAGCTTCTCCACGTACGATGCAAACAGATACTGGGATTGAAATTTAGCTATTAAATTAACACCGGGGGAGTAAGAGTGTAAACAGTAGGGATAAATCTGAATTGTGAGTCAAGAGTGAGTGCATACAATTAAATATATGCTTGATCGTAAAAATTAAATCTGTATAATGAATGAACGACTTGCACGTGACGAGCCATGGAATAAGAGAATACCATGTTGGTAGAATTATTTTATATTTTATTTAATTAACACATCGGCTGATTCCCACCAAGGCAGGGTGGCCCGAAAAAGAAAAACTTTCATCATCATTCACTCCATCATTGTCTTGTCAGAGGCGTGCTTTACACTACAGTTATAAAACTGAAACATTAACACCCCTCCTTCAGAGTGCAGACACTGTACTTCCCATCTCCAGGACTCAAGTCCGGCCTGCCGGTTTCCCTAAATCACTTCATAAATGTTATTTTGCTCACACTCCAACAGCACGTCAAATATTAAAAACTATTTGTCTCCATTCACTTCTATCAAATACGCTCACGCATGCTTGCTGGAAATCCAAGCCCCTCGTACACAAAACCTCTTTTACCCCCTCCCTCCAACCTTTCCTAGGCCGACCCCTACCACGCCTTCCCTCCACTACAGATTCATACACTCTCGAAGTCATTCTATTTCGTTCCATTCCATGTCCGAACCACCTCAACAACCTCTCCTCAGCCCTCTGGATAATAATTTTGGTAATCCCGCACCTCCTCCTAATTTCCAAACTCCGAATTCTCTGCATTATATTCACACCACACATTGACCTCAGACATGACATCTCCATTGCCTCCAGCCTTCTCCTCGTTGCAACATTCATCACCCATGCTTCACACCCATATAAGAGTGTTGGTATAACTATACTCTCATACATTCCCCTCTTTACTTCCATGGACAAAGTTCTTTGTCTCCACAGACTCCGAATTGCACCACTCACCCTTTTCCCCTCGTCATTTCTATTATTCACCTCATCCTTCATAGACCCATCTGCTGACATGTCCACTCCCAAATATCTGAATACATTCACCTCCTCCATACTCTCTCCCTCCAATCTGATATCTAATCTTTCGTCACCTAATCTTTTTGTTATCCTCATCACCTTACTCTTTCCTATATTCACTTTCAATTTTCTTCTTTTACATACCCTACCAAATTCATCCACCAACCTCTGCAACTTCTCTTCAGAATCTCCCAAAAGCACAGTGTCATCAGCAAAAAGCAACTGTGACAACTCCCACTTTGTATTTGATTCTTTGTCTTTCAACTCCACACCTCTTGCCAAGACCCTCGCATTCACTTCTCTTACAACCCCATCTATAAATATATTGAACAACCACGGTGACATCACACATCCTTGTTTAAGGCACACTTTTACTGGGAAATAATCTCCCTCTCTCCTACACACTCTAACCTGAGCCTCACTATCCTCATAAAAACTCTTCACTGCTGTCAGTAACTTACCTCCTATTCCATACACCTGCAACATCTACCACATTGCCCCCCTATCCACCCTATAATACGCCTTTTCCAAATCCATAAATGCTACAAAAACCTCTTTACCCTTATCTAAATACTGTTCACCTATATGTTTCACAGTAAACACTTGGTCTACACACCCCCTACCTTTCCTAAAGCCCCCTTGTTCATGTACTATCCTGCTCTCTGTCTTACTCTTAATTCTTTCAATAATAACTCTACCATACACTTTACCTGGTATACTCAACATACTTATTCCCTATAATTTTTGCACTCTCTTTTGTCCCCTTTGCCTTTATACAAAGGAACAATACACGCTCTCTGCCAGTCCCTAGGTACCTTACCCTGTTCCATACATTTATTAAATAATAGCTCTAACCACTCCAAAACTACATCCCCGCCTGTTTTTAACATTTCTATTTTTATCCCATTAATCCCAGCTACCTTACCCCCTTTCATTCTACCCACTGCCTCACGAACTTCCCCCACACTCACAACTGGCTCTTCCACACTCCTACAAGATGTTATTCCTCCTTGCTCTATACACGAAATCACAGCTTCCCCGTCTTCATCAACATTTAACAACTCCTCAAAATATTCCCTCCATCTTCCGATACTCTAACTCTCCATTTAATAAATCTCCCCTCCTATTTTTAACTGTCAAATCCATTTGTTCCCTAGGCTTCCTCAACTTATTAATCTCACTCCAAAACTTTTTCTTATTTTCAACAAAATTTGTTGATAACATCTCACCCACTCTCTCATTTGCTCTCTTTTTACATTGCTTCACCACTCTCTTAATCTCTCTTTTTCTCTCCATATACTCTTAGCTCCTTGCATCACTTCTACTTTGTAAAAACCTCTCATATGTTAACTTTTTTTCTCTTACTACTCTCTTTACATCATCATTCCACCAATCGCTCTTCTTCCCTCCCGCTCCCACTTTCCTGTAACCACAAACTTCTGCTGAACACTCTAACACTACATTCTTTAATCTACCCCATACATCTTCGACCCCATTGCCTACACTCTCACTAGCCCATCTATCCTCCAATAGTTGTTTATATCTTACCCTAACTGCCTCCTCTTTTAGTTTATAAACCTTCATCTCTCTCTTACTTACTGCTTCTATTTTTCTTGTATTCCATCTACCTTTTACGCCCACTTTAGCTACAACTAAAAAGCGATCTGATATATATGTGGTCCCTCTATAAAACATGTACATCCTGAAGTCTACTCAACAGTCTTTTATCTACCAATACATAGTCCAACAAACTACTGTCATTACGCCCTACATCATATCTTGTATACTTATTTATCCTCTTTTTCTTAAAATATGTATTACCTATAACTAAACCCCTTTCTATACAAAGTTCAATCAAAGGGCTCCCATTTTCATTTACACCTGGCACCCCAAACTTACCTACTACACCCTCTCTGCATGTTTCTCCCACTTTAGCATTTAGTTCCCCTACCACAATTACTCTCTCACTTGGTTCAAAAGTTCCTATACATTCGCTTAACATCTCCCAAAATCTCTCTCTCTCCTCTACACTCCTCTCTTCTCCAGGTACATACACGCTTATTTTGACCCACTTTTCGCATCCGACCCATATTTTAATCCACATAATCCTTGAATTTACACATTTATATTCCATCTTCTCCTTCCATAACTGGTCCTTCAACATTATTGCTACCCCTTCCTTAGCTCTAACTCTCTCAGATACTCCTGACTTAATCCCATTTATTTCTCCCCACTGAAACTCTCTTACCCCCTTCAGCTTTGTAATTCTGTTGGTAGAATTACCGGCAATATTTTAGGTATAAGGACACATTTGCAAGTAATACGACATTATATTGTACTGGCTTGATAAAGCTCCTGGAGAGCGAAACGTTGCCACAATGAAATGTCACATTAGTTGCACTTGTGCCCTTTTACCTAAAAATAGTAGAATTGAAGAGCAATGAAATGAGTGAGAAGACTGGACGTGAAGATTGAGTGATGCAGTAAATAAGAAGACTGGACGTGAAGATTGAGTGATGCAGTAAATAAGAAGACTGGACGTGGAGATTGAGTGATGCAGTAAATAAGAAGACTGGACGTGAAGATTGAGTGATGCAGTAAATAAGAAGACTGGACGTGAAGATTGAGTGATGCAGTAAATAAGAAGACTGGACGTGAAGATTGAGTGATGCAGTAAATAAGAAAACTGGACGTGAAGATTGAGTGATGCAGTAAATAAGAAGACTGGACGAGAAGAGTGAGTGATGCAGTAAATAAGAAGACTGGACGAGAAGAGTGAGTGATGCAGTAAATAAGAAGACTGGACGTGAAGAGTGAGTGATGCAGTAAATAAGAAGACTGGACGTGAAGAGTGAGTGATGCAGTAAATAAGAAGACTGGACGAGAAGAGTGAGTGATGCAGTAAATAAGAAGACTGGACGTGAAGAGTGAGTGATGCAGTAAATAAGAAGACTGGACGTGAAGAGTGAGTGATCCAGTAAATAAGAAAACTGGGGATCAAGGTTTATTTATATAGTATGAAGGAGAGTTGCTTGAATGTGTATAACACATATTATAGTGAAAATATTTCTTCATTTTTCCAACAATTGTGGTTTACAAGAAAACGTAAAATTTAATAAGAACGTAGGAAAGAAGGAGGCACTGCCGTAGGCCTACTGGCTCATGCTAGGCAGAACAAAGTTAAAGAATGCAGAGACTTATTTTTGGGGGAACTTAAAGAGGAAAATGTGAACCCATAACTGTAATTTAATAATGAATCAATTTATATGCATTGCAGACATAACCCAAAATAAATAGTTTACATAAATAACTAAATTTTAATAAACTGTTTTATGTAAAGCACATTATTCCCAAAGGCACTTGCAAGATATATAAAGGCACTTGCAAGATATATAAAGGCACTTGCAAGATATATAAAGGCACTTGGAAGATATATAAAGTCACTTGCAAGATATATAAAGGCCCTTGCAAGATATATAAAGGCACTTGCAAGATATATAAAGTCACTTGCAAGATATATAAAGGCAAATGCAAGATATATAAAGGCACTTGCAAGATATATAAAGGCACTTGCAAGATATATAAAGGCACATGCAAGATATATAAAGTCACTTGCAAGATATATAAAGTCACTTGCAAGATATATAAAGGCACTTGCAAGATATATAAAGGCACTTGCAAGATATATAAAGACACTTGCAAGATATATAAAGGCACTTGCAAGATATATAAAGGCACTTGCAAGATATATGAAGACACTTGCAAGATATATAAAGGCACTTGCAAGATATATAAAGACACTTGCAAGATATATAAAGGCACTTGCAAGATATATAAAGGCACTTACAAGATATATAAAGGCACTTGCAAGATATATAAAGGCACTTATAAGATATATAAAGGCACTTGCAAGATATATAAAGGCACTTGCAAGATATATAAAGGCACTTGCACGATATACAATTTGCTAAAAATTCCATAAGCATATTTTTTGAAGTATAAATGTTCCAGTCTTTTCATAATTGTAAAAAAAAAAATATTGGCTTCCGTTCATAATAATTTTATGATAATTCTGAAGATTGAGACACTTATGCAACATATGGGAATCTTTATTGAAGAAACATTTCGCCACACAGTGGCTTCATCAGTCCAATACAAAGCCTGGAATCGATATGTTCAGTCCATCACTCACCTCAAACTCCTCTTCTTACAACTTTCTACTTTGTATTGGACTGATGAAGCCACTGTGGGGCGAAACGTTTCTTCAATAAAGATTCCCATATGTTACATAAATGTCTCAATCTTCAACTTGTCTGTTTTCAAAACCATTTATCACATGATAATTCTGATTTTTCTTAAATTATTAAAAACAGACCTGCAGACACTCACTAATATTAAAAACATCGATAAGAATCACTACAGTTTCTCATCCTAAAACTAGTTAAGTAGGATAAAAATTCACTTATGATCAAACAGTGCAATACATAAGTATATATCTATACTCACTAACAACCACAGGGGCCAGGAACTGAGTCTCGACCCTGCAACCACAAATAGGTGAGTACACACACACACACACACACACACACACACACACACACA
>WNWK01059428.1:0-10191 GCA_009830355.1 Cherax destructor | reverse complement strand
TTGATATCTTTTTATGCCCCCCATCCCATCCTGTGGGCGGTAGTAAAAAGATTACAGAAAATAATGGGTCCAGGGACGGGACCTAAAAGTTTGATAGCTGAGCAAGTTACAAAGGTAATGAACTCAGATGGTCACAATCATGACAAGTTACAAAGGTACAGTGGTACCTCAAAAGTTACGATATTTTTCGTTCGAGAATGTTGTTCAAGTGCCATTCCCAAAAACGAATTTATCCCCATAAGGAATAATGAAAAAATAGACTAGCCCTTTTTACCCCCCCAAAAATATACCTACAAAAGCTTTTAAAAAAATAAATTTTACATAAAAGGGCGTTTTTGGGGGACCATCGAACTCGAGGTACCACTGTTTTTGCAGATTACAGAGGTATATATGGGGTCCAGAGACTGGGCCCCAAAAGTTTGATAGCGGGCTTTTTTTCAATGGTAATGAATTAATTAGTAACAAGGTAATGAAACAAATGGATTTGACATTTAAAAAAGTAGGAGGGGAGAGTTATTAAATGGGGGTTGGGAGGATGGGGAAGATGGGGGGAATATTTTGAGGAGTTGTTAGATGTTTATGAAGACAGGAAGCCGGGTTTCGTGTATAGGGAAAAGGGGGAATAAACCCCTTTTAGGAGTGTGGAAGAGCCAGTTTGGGGTGTGGGGAAAGTTTTGTGGGGGCAGTGGGTAGAATGAAAGGAGGTAAGGGAGCTGGGGTTTATGGGATAAAGATTGAAAGTTTGGATGGGGATATAGTTTTGGGAAGGTTGGTGCCATTATTTAATAAATGTTGGAAGAGGGTAAAGACCTAGGGATTGGCAGAGATCGTGGGATAGTTCCCTTTAAAAAAAGGAAAGGGGGCAAAAAAGAGTGCAAAAAAATTTTAGGGGGAAAATCTGTTGAGTGTATCTGGAAAGTGTATGGTAGAAAAATTATTGAAAGAGTTAAGAGTAAGACGGAGAGCAGGATAGCAGATGAACAAGGGGTTTTAGGAAAGGTAGGGGTGTGTAGACCAAGTGTTTACAGTGAAACATATAGGTGAACAGTATTTGGATAAGGGTAAAGAGGTTTTTGTAGCATTTATGGATTTGGAAAAGGTGTATGATAGGGTGGATAGGGGGGCAATGTGGCAGATGTTGCAGGTGTATGGAATAGGAGGTAGGTTACTGAAAGCAGTGAAGAGTTTTTATGAGGATAGCGATGCTCAGGTTAGAGTGTGTAGGAGGGAGGGGGACTATTTCCCAGTAAAAGTGGGCCTTAGACAAGGATGTGTGATGTTACCGTGGTTCAATATATTTATAGATGGGGTTGTAAGAGAAGTGAATGTGAGGGTCTTGGCAAGAGGTGTGGGGTTAAAAGATAAAGAATCAAATACAAAGTGGGAGTTGTCACAGTTGCTTTTTGCTGATGACACTGTGCTTTTGGGAGATTCTGAAGAGAAGGTGCAGAGGTTGGTGGATGAATTTGGTAGGGTATGTAAAAGAAGAAAATTGAAAGTGAATATAGGAAAGAGTAAGGTGATGAGGATAACAAAAGGATTGGGTGACAAAAGATTGGATATCAAATTGGAGGGAGAGAGTATGGAGGAGGTGAATGTATTCAGATATTTGGGGGTGGACATATCAGCAGATGGGGCTATGAAGGATGAGGTGAATCATAGAATTGATGAGGGGAAAAGGGTGAGTGGTGCACTTCAGAGTCTGTGGAGACAAAGAACTTTGTCCATGGAAGTAAAGAGGGGAATGTATGAGAGTATAGTTATACCAACACTCTTATATGGGTGTGAAGCATGGGTGATGAATGTTGCAACGAGAAGAAGGCTGGAGGCAGTGGAGATGTCATGTCTGAGGTCAATGTGTGGTGTGAATATAATGCAGAGAATTCAGAGTTTGGAAATTAGGAGGAGGTGCGGGATTACCAAAACTATTATCCAGAGAGCTGAGGAGGGGTTGTTGAGGTGGTTCGGACATGTAGAGAGAATGGAACGAGACAGAATGACTTCGAGTGTATAAATCTGTAGTGGAGGGAAGGCGGGGTAGGGGTCGGCCTAGGAAAGGTTGGAGGGAGGGGGTAAAGGAGGTTTTGTATGCGAGGGGCTTGGACTTCCAGCAAGCATGTGTGAGTGTATTTGATAGGAGTGAATGGAGACAAATGGTTTTTAATACTTGACGTGCTGTTGGAGTGTGAGCAAAGTAACATTTATGAAGGGATTCAGGGAAACCGGCAGGCCGGACTTGATTCCTGGAGATGGGAAGTACGGTGTCTGCACTCTGAAGGAGGGGTGTTAATGTTGCAGTTTTATAACTGTAGTGTAAAGCACCCCTCTGGCAAGACAGTGATGGAGTGAATGATGAAAGTTTTTCTTTTTCGGGCCACCCTGCCTTGGTGGGAATCGGCCGATGTGTTAAAAAAAAAATAATGAAAATGTTGTGCTAATGAGAGATTTCAACTTTAGACAAATTGACTGAAGCAATTTGACAGGAA
Source organism: Cherax destructor (assembly GCA_009830355.1). Taxonomy (NCBI): domain Eukaryota; kingdom Metazoa; phylum Arthropoda; class Malacostraca; order Decapoda; family Parastacidae; genus Cherax; species Cherax destructor. The sequence continues at coordinate 7,705 of WNWK01059428.1, read as the reverse complement.
ATTTAGAGTCTAGTGATTTTCTGGATACGATTCAAGATTGTTTTTTGAAACAGTTGGTGACAGAACCAACTAGAGGAAATAACCTGCTAGACTTGGTTCTTGCCAGCAGGGAATCGCTAATTAATAATCTTGAGGTTAATGATGAGCTTGGGGAAAGTGATCACAAATCACTCAGTTTTAATATATCATGGAATTACCATAATAATGGCAATCAAGTCTCTGTCCCTGACTTCCACCTGGCTGATTTCATAGGACTGAAAAATTACCTGGGTAGGCTGAACTGGAATGACCTGACAGTGGGTCAGGTAGGTGGTGATTGCCAATATGACGTTTTCCAGAGAATAGTTTTAGCTGCTCAGACAACTTATGTTCCTAATAGGGAAATCAGATCAAACAAAAATGATCCTAAATGGATGAACAATAGATTAAAACATCTCACTGGTCAAAAGAGAGGCATATAGTATAGGCGAATCAAAAGAGGAGAGGGGCAATTAAGTAATCAATATATTCAGTTAAAGAGAGAGATAAAAAAGGGAATAAGAAAAGCAAAAAGAGACTATGAGGTTAAAGTTGCAAGAGAATTGAAGACTAACCCAAAAGGAATTTTTCAGGTATACAGAAGTAAGATTAGGGACAAGATAGTTGTAAGAGGGAGATGGTTGATTAGTAGGGTATGGAGTACAGCATGACGGTGGATAGTGCAGGGATAGAGGGTAGCAAGAGATCGAGGTAGAAGGGACTGAGGGAGGTGCTAGAGGTATAATCTTCAGAGTTTGTGTAGTAAGTCAGTTTCTGTCAAAAAGTCAACAAGAGAGTCAGGATTAAAGGAAATGTGTAGAATGTTTAACACTTACTTCCTCTCAGTTTTTACACAGGAAGATACTAGCGATATTCCAGAAATAATAAATTATGTAGAACAGGACGATAGTAAACTATGCATGATTAGGGTCACAAGTGACATGGTCCTTAGACAAATAGATAAATTAAAACCTAACAAATCCCCAGGCCCTGATGAACTGTATGCAAGGGTTCTAAAAGAATGTAAAGAGGAGCTTAGCAAACCTATGGCTAATCTTTTCAACATATCACTGCAAAATGGCATGGTGCCAGATAAGTGGAAAAATGGCAAATGTAATACCTATTTTCAAAGCAGGTGACAGGTCCTTAGCTTCGAACTATAGACCAATAAGCCTAACCTCCATAGTGGGAAAATTTATGTAATCAATAATTGCCGAGGCAATTTGCAGCCATCTTGAAAAGCATATTCCCATGCCATCGCAGTATACACTGATGGTTCAAAGTCATCTGACGGCGTCGGATTCACAGCAGTGTTTCCGGACAGCGTTGTACGAGGGCATCTATTACCCTCTGCTAGCATATTTACGGCTGAATTGTATGCCATTCTTGTGGCACTTATCCGTATTGCATCTATGCCTGTGTCACCATTTGTGGTCGTTTCAGACTCAGTGCATTACAGGCTATCTGTAAAATTGATACACCTCACCCCCTAGTTCTTCGTATCCACCTTTGGTTATGCTGTATCTTTAGCAAGCATAAAGATATTGTTTTTTGTTGGGTACCTGGTCATGTTGACGTACAGGGCAATGAACAGGCAGACACTGATGCGCGGTCAGCAGTACATGACTTTCCAGTTTCATATAGAGGTGTTCCTTTCACGGACTATTTTGCGGTCATTGCTACCCACCTTCGCACCCGTTGGCAACAACGCTGGTCTGACCTGCTGAATAGCAAACTTCATTCTATTAAACCGATTATAGGTTTCTGGCCTTCTTCTTGTCACCAATGTCGAGGTTGGGAGACTACACTCTCCCGTCTTCGCATCGGCCACACTCGTCTTACTCACGGGTATCTCATGGAGAGGCTCCCTGCCCCTCTCTGTGAGCATTGTCAGGTTCCAGTGTCTGTTCGACATATTCTGCTGGACTGCCCACTCTATCAACGAGCACGCAGAATTTACCTCCAACGACATCTTCGCTCTGCGGCCCTTTCTTTACCTTCCCTTCTTGCAGATGGACCCTCCTTTAATCCTGACTCTCTTGTTGACTTTTTGACAGAAACTGACTTACTACACAAACTCTGAAGATTATACCTCTAGCACCTCCCTCAGTCCCTTCTACCTCGATCTCTTGCTACCCTCTATCCCTGCACTATCCACCGTCATGCTGCACTCCATACCCTACTAATCATCCATCTCCCTCTTACAACCCACTCTCCCTGCATCCTACAATAACCTGCAGTGCTGTATAACCCCTGTGGTTTAGCGCTTCTATTTGATTATAATAATAATAATTGAAAAGCATAAATTTATCAACGAATCTCAGCACGGTTTTACAAAAGGGCGTTCCTGCCTTACAAATTTAATAATTTTTTTCACTAAGGTATTTGAGGAGGTAGATCATGGTAATGAATATGATATTGTGTATATGGACTTCAGTAAGGCTTTTGATAGTCCCACATCAGAGACTATTGAGGAAAATTAAGGCACACGGAATAGGAGAAATTTTTTCCTGGATAGAGGCATGGTTGACAAATAGGCAGCGGAGAGTTTGCATAAATGTGGAGGAATCAGAGTGGGGAAGCGTCACAAGCGGTGTTCCACAGGGGTCAGTACTGGGCCCCTTGTTGTTCACAATCTACATAACCTACATAGATGAGGGAATAAATAGTGACATAAGCAAATTTGCCGATGACACCAAAATAGGCCATCCAATTCATTCAAATGAGGACATTAGAGCACTCCAGGAAGATTTGAATAGACTGATGCAGTGGTCGGAGAAGTGGCAGATGCAGTTTAATATAGATAAATGCAAAGTTCTAAATATTGGACAGGACAATAACCATGCCACATATAAACTAAATAATGTAGATCTTAATATGTACGACTGATTGCAAAAAGGATTTAGGAGTTCTGGTTAGCAGTAATCTAAAACCAAGACAGCGGTGCATAAGTGTTCGCAATAAAGCGAACAGAATCCTTGACTTCATATCAAGAAGCATAAATAATAGGAGTCCTCAGGTTGTTCTTCAACTCTATATTTCCTTTATACAGTGGACCCCCGAGTTTCGTAAAAACTTCACTCCTGAAGTCTGCCCAAGTGCCATTACCGAACGAATTTACTCCCTTAAGGAAAAATGTCACGTAGGTTAGTCTATTTCAGACCCCCAAAAATACACTTCCACAAGCACTTACAATATTATACTTACATAATTGTACGATTTCCGGGGTTTACGAAACTCGGGGGTCCACTGTATATCCACCAGATGAGCCTGGCCCATGGCCGGGCTCAGAGAGTAGATACTCTCGAAACTCTTCAAAGGTATATCAAAGGTATATCCTTGGTTAGGCCTCATCTAGATTATGCTGCACAGTTTTGGTCACCGTATTACAGAATGGATATAAATGCTCTGGAAAACGTACAAAGGAGGATGACTAAGTTGATCCCATGTATCAGAAATCTTCCCTATGAGGATAGACTGAGAGCCCTGAATCTGCACTCTCTAGAAAGGCGTAGAATTAGGGGGGATATGATTGAGGTGTATAATTGGAAAACAGGAATAAATAAAGGAGATGTAAATAGCGTGCTAAAAATATCTAGTATTGACAGGACTCTCAGTAATGGCTTTAAGTTGGATAAATTCAGATTCAGGAAGGATATAGGAAAGCATTGTTTGGTAATAGAGTTGTCGATGAGTGGAACAAACTCCCGAGTACAGTTATAGAGGCTAAAACCTTTGGTAGTTTTAAAAATAGGCTAGATAAATATATATGAGTGGGTGCGGGTGGGTGTGAGTTGACCCTGACTAGCTTGTGCTACTAGGTCAGATGCTGTGCTCCTTCCTTAAGTGAATGTAACCTGACCTGGCTGGGTCGGGGCATTGGCTTAAGCCGGTAGGAGACTTGGACCTGCCTCGCATGGGCCAGTAGGCCTGCTGCAGTGTTCCTTCTTTCTTATGTTCTTATCATGTACTATCTCTCGCCTGCATTCCAGGGAATACAAATCAAGGGACTTCAACCATTCCCAGTAATTTAGGTGCTGTGGGGAAATGGACCAAACTTCCGGTTCGTAAGGACCAGAACTTGTGGGAAAATGGACCCCTCCGATATTGTGTACTGTAAAGTTGTTACTTAGCTTATTGATGAATCCAAGAAGTCGCAGCCATCCCCGACATCTTCACAGAGGATACATCCATGGTCTCATTCCCCACAGGGCTGTATGGTAAAAACAAATGTATACATGAGAATTATTGCCCATATCTTCAGTCATTTGATGGACTGAAAGGCGGTTTACTCACGGTTTTTGGGAGGATCGCCCACGATTCACCGGGTGTTATGATAAATCTGCCTAAAGCAAATTATGCTTTCCTAACTGCGCAGCTGGTGGCATCTAGGTTTAAGCAGACTTACCTGGGTATTTGTAACGGACCCTTAATTCACACCCGGATATTGCTGTCTTGTTTGAAGAACGCTGCTGAAGAGTCACTGCCTTGTTAGACGACGCAAACTCATTGTCCCTTTACATTCTTCAATTTCAGTCTTTTTGCAGTAGTAAGAAGCTGCGCACACTTTTGAATATACCGCGATTTTATACACTAAACGCGCTGGAACAGAATTCTTATCCGATTTCCCAACGTTAGTGGAGATTGAGGGAGAACGAACGCACACGACGCATGTCTCTTTGTCCGGTTATACACCGCGCCGTAAGCCTTTCCCCTTAGGTATCTTAAAGCAATCTAATCTCTCCCACGTCCCGCAGCTCGGTCAAGCTGGGCGTCGCTGAGGTCAGCTAAATTTCAACACTTGCAACCCACTGCAACAATTTGCAATTCAAGAGCTCGTGTTCTCTAAATATTTAGATCACTGGAGCACAAGATTGTAAAGGCAAGTTTAGTAATGGAAATAACAGTTTTCTATATTTCTTTCCTGCTAAGGTAAAGAGTAACATATCTCAATGTCTATCACTCATTACATTCACAGTGGTTGCAACCCTGGTCAACTACTACGTGACTCTTGGCTGTTTGGGTCCGTCCATATGTTTTCAATTAAACTGTTGACCAGTAGGTTGTTGATCAGGAAGCTAGGCCCTTTCTAAGGGCCGGAAAGGATTGAGCCATTTCTAAGGACAGAAAGGGTAGGTACCCCCCTCTTGGAGAATTTCCTCCACAGGTGCCTTATCGTACTTATGAAAGTTCTTTGTACTCTCTCCAGGTCAGCAATTTCACCTGCCTTGAAGGGGGCAGTTAGTGTAAAGCAGTATTCCAGCCTAGAGAGAACAAACGATTTGATGAGAATCATCATGGGCTTGGTGTCTGTAGTTTTGAAGGTTCTCATTATCCATCCTATCATTTTTCTAGCAGATGCGTTAGATACATTGTTGTGGTCTTTGAAGGCGAGATCCTCTGATAGTATCACTCCCAGGTCCTTCACATCACTTTTTTTGCTCTATTGTTTGGTTAGAATTTGTTGTACAGTGGACCCCCGAGTTTCGGTTACCTCGGAAATAGTACAGTTATGTAAGAATAATATTGTAAGTGCTTTTGTAAGTGTATTTTTGGGGGTCTGAAATGGACTAACCTACTTGACATTATTCCTTAAGGGAGTAAATTCGTTCGGTAATGGCACTTGAGCAGCCTTCTGGAATGAATTATGACCAAAATTCGGGAGTCCACTGTATATAAATGTAGGTGTTGTGCACAAATGTAGGTGACATCTCACCTGGTTACCATCTGGACAAGACCCAGGCTGGGACAGTTCTGGTGAACCTACTACTACATTTATTATACTTAATGCTAAAAAACCACCTTCTCACCCAAAGCTAATTGCTCCATATCAAACATTCCCAGCAAAGTAGAATAATCACTTAACGTAAAACCTGACTAATCAATTCAATGTAATGTATGAATGAACGAATGAATGAATGTAAAACCTGTTATGAATAATACATACTTAGCTAATTATTCCCACAACACTTACATTATAATGACCACATAAACTAACTGCAATGCAATTAATAGTTTTAAATTGTTATCTCACTCAATTAGTTGCATTGCTACAATAAATTACTACAATTAATTGATATGTTCAACTTATATTCAAACTTTATAACTTAGATATGCAACTTTACTTATTTTATAAATTATCAACCATAACTTTTTATTATTTTATTATTATTATTGCTTTAATTTGTTTAATCTGATTTAATTAATTTTATAATGAAGACAAAAGTACAAAACTATGTTTAAAATATGTCATGTCTAAACTATGTTCAAATTTCATAGCTTAAATACTCACCTTTACTCATTGTATACTATCTACAAAAATTCTTACAATTTAGTTTTAAGTTAATTTTAAGTCTGCCCAAAATGCCCTGCATACTAGGGGCTTTTGGCATGTACACCTCATGTAATCTCAATAACCAAATGTAATTCTTTGTATCATGTCCAAATAAAAATATTATTATTATTATTATTATTAATAACATATGTAAAATTACCTAGGATAACCCAAAAAGTCAAAAGTGACTTTACAGTGGACCCTCGGTTTTCGTACAGCTCCAAACTCAAACAATTATGTAAGTATTTTTGTAAGTGCTTTTGTAAGTGTATTTTTGGGGGTCTGAAATGACTAATCTAATTTACATTCGTCCTTAGGGGAACAAATTCGTTCGGTAATGGTACTCGAACAGCATTCTGGAAAGAATTATCAACGAAAACCGAGGGTCAACTGTATTTCTATTGGGGTCTTTGTACTGTAATACATATAATATTTTTATTTCAGCATGTTACAATGTACAGAGATGGGTGATGTTTAGATGTGCATACAAAAAACCCATTTTTATGCAGAGCATTTTTTGCAACTTAAGCCAAGCTAAGACTAAAATGGCAATAACTAATTGATTGCTTATACATATGGTTTCTGAGGTTTCATAAACAAATTTAGTAATTACAAGGAGAGCTAACAAGCAGTCACTTGTTACATAAGGTTGGATTATGGTTACAGGTAAAGAATAAGAATACAGTGGACCCCTGGTTAACGGCCTGCTCCAAACACTAACAATTATGTAAGTGTATTTTTGTAAGTGCTTTTGTAAGTGTATGTTTGGGGGTCCAAAAGGACTAATCTAATTTACATTATTCCTTATGTTAATAAATTTGTTCGGTAACGGCACTTGAACAGCATTCTGGAACGAATTATGGCCGTTAACCGGGGGTCCACTGTATATATATACGTACAGTGGTACCTCGGTTTACGATTTTAATCCGTCAGAGAGGGCATATTTTAAGCCGAAACAATCGTAAAACGAATCAATTTTCCCCATAAGAAATAATGGAAATAAATTTAATCCGTCCAAGACTTCCAAAAGTAGTTAAATAAAATATTTTTTAGAACTTTTGGACATTAAATAATACACAATTTAATAAAGAATACATAAATATACATGCAAATATTGTACAATAACATGTCACTTACATTTATTGAAGAGTTGTTGATGTGTGGAGGACGGGAGGAGGGGAGAAGGTGGAGTAGTATGCTAGTGTTTGGAAGGGAATCCTTCCATTAACACTGCAGGTGGTAAGTTCTTTTCTGGGGTTACTTCCTTTTTCTTTGAATGCCACTAGGACCAGCTTGAGAGTCACTAGACCTCTTTCTAACAACAAATTTGTCCAGGGAGATCTGTGTCTGGCG
>WNWK01059427.1:0-10191 GCA_009830355.1 Cherax destructor | reverse complement strand
GGGGCCCTTTTTTGGACCCATGGTTTATTTAGCAGTTGCAAGACTTAAAACAAGGGAAAATGAAAAAATGTATGGTATGAATGCTTTTTGGGGGGGGTTGGGCCATCTTTAAAAATGGCACACTGACTCTGGATGGCGGGGCCCATTCCAGGGCATGTACCTAAAATGAATAGTGTATTTGAGGATCACGAATACTGAGCCAATATTTTTAGAAAATTTATCGCAACCAATTTAGCGAAATCCGGCCATCATAATGGGGGGGTCCACTGTACTTTGGGTTCATTTGTCGGGAAGTTATAGATTCATCAACCAACTTTTCCGTTATTCCTTTATCACACATTTTTGCGCTTTTACACTTGTCACACTTGTAAAAAAGCTTTTAAAGTCTGTGTATACACATCTGTATTTTGTTTATCCTCTCAGCATCCAGGACTTTTTCATGGATCCTTTGTATAAAGGCTAAGGACAAAAGGGGTGAAAAAATTATGGGGGAATAAGTCTGTTGAGTATACCGGGTAAATTTAGGAGAGTTATTTTGAAAGAGTTAATTAAGAGAAGACGAGAGTAGGATAGAAATGAACAAGGAGGTTTAGAAAGGTAGGGGTGTGTAGCCCAAATGTTTACGGGAAACATATAGGTGAACAGTATTTAGAAAGGGTAAAGGGGTTTTTTTGGGCATTTATGGTTTTGGGAAAAAGGTGTAGACAGGGTGGATATGGATGCAATTTGGGAGATGTTGCAAAAGTATGGGGGGTAGGTTAATGAAAGCAGTGGATTAGGATAGTAAGGTTTGGTTAATATGTAGGAGAGAGGGAGATTATTTTCCAGTAAAAATAGGCTTTAGACAAGGATGTGGATATCACCATAGTTTTTCAATATATTTATAGATGGGGTTGTTAATATATTTATAGAGGCTTGGGGGTTAAAAATTTTAGGGTAAAAAAATATAGAACTAACAAAAGTGGAGTTTTCACAGTTGCTCTTTTCTGATGACACTGTGCTTTTTGGGGGATTCTGGAAAAGTTTCAGAGTTTTTGGGGTTTAGTTTGGTATATGTAAAAAAAGAAAATTAAAAGGGGAAAATAGAAAGAGTAAGGTGGTGATAAAAAAATTAGGGGACAAAAAATTGGGTATCAAAATTGGGGGGGGAGAGTATGGGAGGGAATATATTCAGATATTTAGCAGTGGATGTCAGCAGATGGGTCTGTGGGTGAGGTGAATCATAGAATTGATGAGGGAAAAAAGGGGAATGGTGATTAGGAGCTTGGGGGACAAAGAACTTTTTCCATGGAAGCAAAGAGGGAATGAGAAATACCAGTGCTCTTAATGGGGGTGGAACATGGGTGGTGAATGTTTGGGAAAAAGGAGAAGGCTGGGGGCAGTGGGGATGTCATGTCTGAGAGCAATTTTGGTGAGAATATAAGGGGAATTCGGGGTTTGGAAATTAGGGGGAGGTGCAGGATTACCAAAACGATTGTCCAGAGAGCTGAGGAGGGGGTTTTTGAGGTGGTTTGGGCATGTAGAGAGAATGGAACGAGACAGAGGACTGAAAGTGATAAATCTGTAGTGGAGGGAAGGCGGGGGAGGGCGGCCTAGGAAAGGTTGGAGGAGGGGGAAAGAAATTTTTTTGCGAGGGGCTTGGGTTTCCAGCAAACATTTTGAGCGTATTTGATAGGGGTGAATGGAGGCATATGGTTTTTTTAAAACTTGACGGCTGTTGGAGGGAGCAAAGTAACATTTATGAAGGGGTTCAGGAAAAGGCAGGCCGGGCTTGAGTTCTGGGGGATGGAAGTACAGTGCCGGCACTTGAAGGAGGGGGTAAAGGCTTTTATAACTGTAGTGTAAAGCACCCTTCTGGCAAGACATGATGGAGTGAATGATGATGGGGGCCACCCTGCCTTTGGTGGAATCGCCGATGTGTTAAAAAAAATAAAAAATTCCTAGTTTGGAAATTATAAATTTTGGGGGGATTAAAAAACTATTATCCAGAGGGCTGAGGGGGGGTTTTTGGGAGGGGGTTTTTGACATGAAAGAGGATGGAAGGAAAAGAATGACTTAGAGAGGTAAAAATGTGTAATGGGGGGAAGGTGGAGTGGGGATCCCAGGAAAGGTGGGGGGAGGGGAAAAGTGAGGGGCTTGACTTCCAGAAAATGTGAGAGTGTGTTAGATAGTAGCAATGGAGAAAAGTGATTTTTAGAACATGACATGCTGGGGAGGGGGCAAGGAAACTTTTTGAAGGAATTCAGGAAACCGCGGGCCCAAAACTTGAGTTCGGGAGATGGGGAAATACAGTGTCTGCACTCTGAAGGAGGAGGGAATGTTTCAGTTTTTTAACTGTAGGGAAGCCCGCCTTAACAAGACAGTGATAGGGTGAAAAGGGGAAAATTTTTTTTCCCGGCCCCCATGCCTTGGTGGGGGACCAATGTGTTAACAAAAAAAAAATGTAATGAATCACACTATGAACCCAGTGAAATGTCTGCAAAATCAGGAGACCAGTGACTACTACCATTCCAAGTGAAACACTATCATAATTTTGTAGTGATGTACAGTGAACCCCGGTTTAGGGGCCGGGGCTCGGCCAAAAGGTGTTCACGTTTTTTTTTTTTCAATATTTTTTACTCGGCATTTGGGGGCTACCGGGGTTGGGCGAGCCGGGATCCGTCCCGGACGCGACGGGGGCCATGGGCCCCCGGGGGGCCCAGGCACCAGTGTTTTTTTTCCCCGCCACTACCCACGCATCACCCACGATTCGACCATATATTTCATTATTCCAGTGTTTTTAGTGCTTGCAATCAAAAATAAGCCACCATGGCCCAAAGAAAGCTCCTAGTGCCAAGCCTGTGGTAAAGAATGTGCAGGGAGTGAAGCATTCATGCAGGGAGGTAGCATTTATAAAAGGGGAGTGTGCATTTATGCGGGGAGTGTAGCATTTATGAGGGAGTGTAAGGAAAAAAATGCAGGGAGGTAGCAAGGATGCAGGGAGTGTACCCAAGGATGGGAGTGTAGCAAGGAGGGGGCAGGGGGGGGTGTAGCAAGGATGCGGGGAGTGTAGCAAGGATGCAGGGAGTGTAGCAAGGATGGGGGATTTAGCAAGGATGCAGGGAGTGTGGGAAGGATGAAGGGAGGTAGAAGGATGCGGGGAGTGTAGCAAGGATGCAGGGAGGGGGTAGCAAGGTTTTGCGGGGAGTGTGGGGGATGCGGGGAGTGTAGCAAGGATGGGGAGTGTAAAAAAGGATGCGGGGGAGGGCAAGGATGCGGGGAGTGTAGAAAGGGATGGGGCAGGGAGGGGGTTAGCAGACAGGGAGGGAGTGTAGCGGGGGATGGGGGAGGTAGCGGGATGCAGGAAGGGCAGGGAGGTAGCAGGGATGCAGGAGTGCAGCAGGATGCGGGGGAGGTAGCAGGGATGCGGGGAGTGGCAGGGAGGGCAGGGGGGTTGCGGGGAGGTGGGGGGGAGGGGCAGGGAGTGTAGAAAGGATGCAGGAGTGTAGAAAGGATGCGGGGGAGGAGAAAGGTAGGGGCAGGGGGGGTGTAGCAAGGATGGGGAGTGTAGTAGGCATGCAGGAGTTTAGCTTTCGCAGGGAGTGTAAGCATTCAAAAAAAAAGGCCAGAAACCCCCAAAAAGAACTTGGTCCCTTTAGTGTTAAGGGAAAGGGGGGTTTTCCCCTTCCAAATACTAGCAGGTACCACCTTTTTTCCCCTCCTCCCGTCCTCCAAATCAACAACTCTTCAATAAATGTAAGTGACATGTTATTGAATTATTTATTTTTTTATTTTTTTATAAAATTTGTTTAATTTAATGTCAAAAGTTCTAAAAATATTTTATTTAATACCTTTTTATGTCTGGGAAGGATTAATTTTATTTTCCCTTATTTTTTTGGGTAGGAACCGGGGTTCGACCCCAAAAGTGGGCGACGGCCCCGGGGCGGAGTGCCACGGAAAACCCGGGGGTCACTGTTTATAATTTTATGATATATTTTTTTTTTTAACACACGGCCATTTCCCACCGAGGCAAAGGGGCCTGAAAAAGAAGAACACTCATCATCACTCACTCCATCACTGTCTTGTTAGGGGGCATTCCCACACTACAGATTAAAAAAAAAATTGAGGTCACTAAAGACAGACAAAAAACTGAAAACCTTTTAAACAACACACCTCATATCTTGAGAACCCTAGGGCCCTTTTGAAACCAACTAACAGAACCCCGAAAAAAAATTTTAACTACACAGAACTAGCAAAAGAACTACACTCCCAAAATTTGAAAAGAACTCACTTACACTGAACTAGCAACATAGAACTACACTACACAGAACTAAAAAAGAACTCGCCACAGAACTAAAAACATAAACTCCCCCTGAACTAGCAACATAGAATTACACTCACACAGAACTGAACATGAACACACTCCCGAACTAAAAGGTGCAATTTACACTGAACTAAACATGAACTACCCTTTACACAGCTGCAAGGGAAAATCACTCATTGATCTAGCAACATAGAACTAACTTACATGAACTAAAACTAAAACTCATACATGAACTGCAACTAGAACCATTTACACTGAACTAGCAACATGAACTACACTTCCCTGAACTACAACATAGAACTACATTTCCCTGAATAGCAACATGAACAACCCCCACACTGAACTAGCAACATAAAACCCACCTTACACTGAACTAGTTTAAACATAAAAAACTACATACACTGAACTGCAACATGAATACCCACGGGAACAAACAAAACCCCTAATGAACTAGAAACTTTAAAACTACACTTACACTGAACTAGAAACATAGAACCCCACTAACTAAACATAGAACTCCCTTTACATGAACTACAACATAAAAACCCCTTACATAAACTAAAACATAGAACACACTTACACTGAACACAACAAGAACTACACTTAAAAGAACAGCAACATGAACTACATTTCACAACTAGAAAACAGAACTCACTTCCTGAACTAGCAACATAGAACTACAATGAATAGCAACATAGAACTACACTCCCTGAATAAACGGGAACTACCCCCGAACTGAACGTGAATCACTCCACGAACAGAAACAGAACTACACTTCCTGAACTAGCAATGTAGAATCCCCACACAGAACGCAACGTAGAACCACTTCCTGAACTAGAAACAAAAACTGACCCACTAATAGCAACAAGAACTACATAACTGAACACAACATGAACTACCCCAAAAACTGCAAAATAGAACTACATTACACAAAACACAACATGAACCCCCCTTTCCTTTTTGAATCAACAAAAAAACTAAAATTCCCTGAACTAGAACATAGAACTACATTCCCTGAATGAAATAAACCCACATTACACTGAACTGCAACATGAACACACTTACAACTGAACTGGCCAACTTTGAACTAACTTACACTGAATGCAAATGTCATTTTCCTGAACTGAACATGAACCCCCTTACCTGAACAAACAAAAACCTCACTAACTACCCGTGAACTAACTACCGAACTGCAACATGAACCATTTCACGAATCAGCAACATAGAACTACACTTAATGAACTGAACATGAAACCTTACACTGAACTAGAAACATAGAACTACCTGAACTACAACATAAATAACCCCCGGAACTGAAACTAGAACTACTTTTACACTGAACTAGAAAATGGAACACACTTAAAGAACGCAACATAGAACCCCTTTCCTAACTACAACTTGAACACACTTACAAAACGCAACAAGAATTTTCAGTTACACTGAACTAGCAACATAAAACTACATTTACACTGAATTTTAGCAACATAGAACTACACTTACTTTGGGAACTGGCAACATGAACTACACTTCCCTGAACTAGCAACATAAAACCCACACTTTCACTAAAACTAGCAACATGGGAATTACACTTACACTGAACTAGCAACATAATAATAATAATAAAAATAATAAATTTTTTTTATTTCAATGATGTTACAAGTGTACATTGTTTTGGTAGTTACAATTATAAAACGTAATGCAAGGAAAAAAGCCACTGGCATGCCATGGCATTAGGTCAGTTTATTTTTAAAGACTTATTCACTAAAGACTTAATGCTAGAAAAAATTGGGATTGTTTTTATTCTATTTCCCCGGATTTTTTAAAAATTTCAATCTGATTATACATACAAAAAAAAAGACAATACAAGAAAAATTGGTTGAGTTTAGTCTAGTTGTATATTTTAATTCAATTTAAAGTATGTTGATGCTATACTAGTATAATAACAATACTAGAAAATTTATTGATTTTTTTTTAGTTATATATTTTATTTCATTTAAAAAAAATGATGATACTATAATATTTAAATGAACAATAGGGATGATTTTTGATATTGAACAAGTGTTAAGGAGGATGACATATAAATTGAGATTATCTTAAGTAAAATAACTTTGGGGTTTGAAAGTTTGTTACAGATTGAGTATTTAGTATAGTGGAGGGGGTTTTTTTGGAAAGTCTTGAATTGATTTTGGAAAAGGTTTTTTTTAATATTTACTGGTAATAAATTTCCCAGATTCGGGGGGCCCTTTTATGTGCAAAAAATTTTTTACATTGGGGGGGTAGGGACTAAAGGTCAAATAGGATTTGTGTCATTTGGGACCAAAAGTTGTTGAGGAGAATTTTGAGCGGAGGGTTGATATTAGCTGAGAGTTTTATATTTTAGATGGCAAATGAATAGGTGTGAATATTTTTTACGGTGAGTAGTTTTAATGTTCTGAATATGGGGAAAAATATGTTGTCTGGGAGGGGAATTTGTTATCATCCTGACTGCAGCCTTTTGCTGGGTTATGAGTGGCCCCAAGGTGATTTAATGTTTTTGGGAGCCCCCATCCCACTGATTCCAGGGGGAGAAAATAGATAAGAGAATGATATAGTGCAACGAGAGCTGGTTGTCACATGATAGCTCCTTAGATAATATACCTATTGTTTTTTTGAGATTTTTTTGGAAATTTGTTGATATGATTTTGGGGAATTTAAGACTACTGTCAAGGGGGGTTTCCCCGGGGAAATTTTTCCCTTTTTGGAGTTTTGTGATGGGTGCACCTTTTAAAAGGTTATGTTAAGTGGAACATTTGTAGCTTTGTTTCCAAACTGTATGAAGTAGGTCTTGTCAGTATTGAGAGTAAGTTTATTTGTCGCCATCCATGTTGTTATTTTTTTGACTGGCATTAACTGTGTTGGTAGTATGACGGGATTTGGGGAGAAACATATGTTGTGTCATCTTGCAAAAAAAATGGGTTTGAGTAGCTTGATGCTTTCGGAAATGTTTATGTAAATGAGAAATAAGAGTGGCCCCAGGACACTCCCTTTGAGGGACACCGACTGTAATTTGTCGTTTGGAAGAGTTCACTCCATTTGTGTACAAAACTGGCTTCTGTTGCTAAGGATCCTTAGGAAATTGGGAGGATCCCCCCTAATACCATAGTCCCAAATTTTTGTGAGCAATAAATCATGGTCGATTAAAATTAAATGCTTTGGGTCTATAAAGATTCCCAGCGGAACTTTTCTTTTTTTCAAGTGCGGTGTATATTAACTCTAACGTGTGTTAAAAAGCATCGTTGTGCCTTTTTAAAACCCCGAATCCAAATTGACAGGGGTTTAGTACATTGGGGAAACGAGGGAAGGAATAGATCTGTTTATGAATTAATTTTTCAAGATTTTAGAAAGCAGTGGAAAATTTTGGGAGATTGGTCTATAATTGTTCAAGTCACTTTGGTCACCCCCTTTGTGGATCGGGCCCCTAGCTTTTTTGGGAAAAAATTGAGGGGAAGGGGGGAAGATTCAATGGATTTTTTTGAATAATGTTGCTATAATTTGACAGAAATGGGAAGTTTTTTTGTACATAAAGGGTGGTGTTGTTTATGTCTCCGTTTTGTTTTTGGGGGGTTTTGATTATGAGCAGACTTAAATTTGGGAGTTGGTAGGGTTCAAATAGGTATCTGGGTAGGTGTTGGTGAGGTGTCTGTTGGACCATGTTCGAGGGGGGATTTTACTGCAGATTTTTACCTATGGGGGGAGAAGAAACATTAAGTCTGTTTGCTGTCTCAGTCTGGTGAGAGGGGGTTCGTCTGTTTTTGATAATTTAATGGTTTTTGGATATTTTTTTATTTCCTAGAATTGTAGATAGAGTTTTCCAGGTTTTTTTTCATATCACCTTATACAGTCTGGAGTCTGTTCTCATAATAAAATTTTTTTTGGGCCCTTTTCTTATCAGGCTAGAAAGGGATTGGGATGAGTAGCTTTGGGATTGTTTTTTGGTTATTGGGCCCCCTTCTATATTGTTTTTCATATTGGTGCCTTTTGTTTAGGGGATTTAAGGATCCCTGGGTGTTAGCCGGGGATTGTTAAGTCGTTAGCTGTGATCTGTTTAGTTTTTTGGGGCAATGTCTGTTATAGAGGTTGTGTGTTTTTTAAGGAAGTTCCCCTTACATTCATTAGTATCTGAATTTTTTCTAATTCTTAAAATAATTTTCTCTTATAAAGATATAAAATTATTAACAGCTGACTCATTATGCAGCCCGGGAAAGGGAATTCCCTTTAAATTTCTTGGGGGAAAATGCCTAGGTTAGTTATGAGAAAGGAGGGTAGTGGTCTGGGGGTGTTTTCTGTGATTATGCCTGATTTTAGAGGGGATATTGAGTTAGTCCAGAAAAGGGGCTATAACGAGGGACTATTCTCGGGGATTCCCTTTTGGTTTTTATATTGTTTTTAAAAAAAAAAGTTGCTCATGAAATTTGGAATTTAAATTCCCGTGGGTCCCCCTTTTCATGTAGGAGATTTTGTTGAAATCTCCCGGGCCCCCGCAAATGATCTTTTTTTAAGGCGTGAATCATTTTTAGGTTTCCTAGTTTTTTACCAAAGTGGCGGACGTTTTTCGGGGGTAATCTGTAATGTTTATCACTGTGAGGTTTTTTTAGGTCTTTTGATTTAAATTTTTTGCTATAATATATTTTATGTTCATCCCTTGTGCAAGAGTTTTTATACATTCAAGTTGGGCCGGGTTTAAAATATTGCTGTTCCACCCCCCCTGGGCTGTCCCACAGTTGTGAATGGCTGTGTAACCTGGGGTGGCATAGACACCTGTAGTATCAGGGGTTTTGCCAGACGCCTACTTTTTTTTTCTTAACTAGGTTTTCCCCTTTCGGGGAAGCACTGGGGATTTTGCCTCACGTTTAAGCTTTTACTCTGTATAGTAGGTTCTACGTTTTTTAGGCCCAAATATTATTTTTAATAAGATCGGTTTTAATGTCTATCGGGGGAAATCTAAGCAAACACTCTTTTTTTTCCCTTTGTGCCAATAACTATTTTGTTATTTTGATGTGGTATTACTACATTTAAGTGGTCTTTTTTGGTCTGAAGAGCACTGAACTAGCAACTGAACTAGCAACATAGAACTATCTTCACGAACTGCAACAAGAAATACACTTTTACCCCAACTGCAAATAGAAAACACTTCCCGAACTGCAACATAGAACTACACTTCTGAAAACCCAAAATAGAACTTATTACACTGAACTACAACATAGAACTACACTTACACTGAATAGCAACATAGAACTACATTTAAATGAACTAGCAACATAGAACCCAAATTACACTGAACTAGCAACATAGAACACACTTTCCTGAACTAGGCATGAATACACCAACAGAACTAGAAACATAGAACACACTTCACAACTAGAAACATAGAACTACACTTACACATAACTAAAAATAGAACTACACTCAAAATAGAAAAGAACTACACCACAAATAAAAAAGAACTGCACTCAGAACTAGAAACATAGAACTGCACTACCAAAAAAAAACATAGTACCACTTCACAACTAGAAACAGAACTCACTCCCAACACCTTCCCCACAAAAGTGAAGGTAAGGCCATTATCCCAATTAAATTCTTTCTTTTTATAATCCAGCCCAAAATGGTAAAAATTAAACTGGGGATATTCTTTTTTAAACCGTTCCCTTTTAACATCCCAGCCTTTGATGTTTTCAGTCATTTTGTTTAAACCATCTACTTCTTTCAGTCCCCTGCATCTTCCAGTCATTACATCTTCTGGCATTTATTTTATTTTTCCCCTTTAGAACTTACAGCTCATCTCCGAAAAAAGAATAAAGTTTCACTATCAATCCAACAGTTTATTCCCATTCCCACAGATAGGCAAAATA
>WNWK01059426.1:0-10192 GCA_009830355.1 Cherax destructor | reverse complement strand
GGGCACATGAGAAAAAAAAATTATCAAAGCTTATTTTTTTGGTAGCATTGAAAATTAGGTTGAACAAATATTCTGTTATGGGATAAAGGGAAGGGACTTCCTAGTTGGGCCCAGGCCTGCTGCAGTGTTCCTCCTTTCTTAGTAAGTTAATTCATAGCATTAAAAATCTTCCGTATGAAGAAAGATTGAAGCCCCTTAAATTACATTCACTTGTAAGACGAAGAAGAAGGAGACATGATCGAGGTATAAAGTGGAAGAGGGGTTTTAATGGGGATATAAATAAGGTCTTGGGATATCTCCAAGAACCCGCAAAATGGTTCAAATTGGTAAGTTTAGATTTAAAAAGGATATGGAAAATATTGGTTTGGAAATGGGGTGTTGATAGGGGAACAGTCTCCCTAGTGGGGTCATTGAAGCTGGGCCCGGGTGGCAGATGAAGTTCAATGGGGACAAGTGAAAGGTGCTTGTCTTGGTAATGAAAATACCCCTCAATTTATAAACTAGGTGAAGTTAGCTTGATCATACAGAATGTAAAAAGACTTGGAGTCATGGTAAGCAGAAATCTAAAGAAGACAACAGTGCCTAAGTGTGGCAATAAGGCTAACAGATTACTGGGATTTATTTAAAGGGTATAAGCAACAGAAGCCCAAAAGTTTTTTTTACAGCCAAACATCACGGGAGACCTCATTTATTATCAGCTCATTTTTGGTCTCCTTACTACGGATGGAAAAGTTTCTTGGAGAACATACAAAGAAGAATGACTAAAATGTTTACAGTATAAGAAATTCCCGTATGAAGATAGATAGAGCATTGAATCTCCACTCTCTGGAGGGCAAATGAGGAGATATCATCGAGGTGTACAAGTGGATGATGGACATAAACAAAGGAGATATTAATAAAATACGAGGATATCGAACCAAGTAAGAACGAGAAATAACGGATTTAAATTGGATAAATTTAGATTTAGAAAGGACATAGGCAAGTACTGGTTTTCGAACAGAGTTGTAGTGGTGGAACAATCTTCCGAGTAGGGTGATAGAGGCTAGGACCTTGGGTGGCTTTAAAAAAGATTGGACAAATATGAGTGGGAGGGGCTGGGTTTGATTAGTGTCGTGAGTACAGGGTAAATTCTTAGGTAGTGGTGGTTTTGATAAGGACCTGCCTTGTATGGACCAGTAGGCCTTCTGCAGTGTTCCTCCATTCTTATGTTCTTATGTTCTTATGAGTGAGAGGGTTGGATTTGAGTGGGACTGCACTTGAGTTAATTGAATCTGCAAAGCTTATTTCTTGGGTAGAATTGAAAATTAGGTTGGGCAATTATTCTGTTAGTGGGATGGATTGTGAAGGACCTGCCTAGTATGGGCCAACAGGCCTGCTGCACTGTTCCTCCTTTCTTATGTTCTTATGTTCTTAATGCTATCTAGCCAGCCCCATCATTATATGATCAGTTTCGCTGATGATATAATGATTTACTCCAATTCTCCAACCCAAAACATCCTAACCTGTACTGCCTCGTGTCAGGACCTGGGGTTGATAATCTCTACTGATAAAACAAAGATACTCAATAGGCGTCCTCCTCGACAGAGGCACAGTTCGCCAGATCCAGTTGCATGATGGGTCTCTTCTAGAATATGTAAACAGATACAGGTATCAGGCTTTGAGGTCTACTATTTTGGACCTTTGTAACGAGACTTTGTCGTCAATACAAAAAAGGCTGAGAGCACTTAGAGTTGTGGGGTTTCACCCCAGGTATGTGCTAATGTTAAAATTGTGAAAATGATGTATCCTTATATTAGATCATTGGTTAAGAACATAAGAACATAAGTGGTGGAAGATAGCTAATGTAATTCCTATTTTTAAAGCAGGGGACAAGTCACTACCGTCAAATTACCGCCCAATAAGCCTTACCTCAATTGTGGCAAATTACTAGAGTCAATTATAGCTGATATTATTAGAAGCCATCTAGATAACCATAATTTGATTAATGATACTCAGATGGATTCACGAGGGCCGTTCCTGCCTGTCAAATTTATTAACCTTCTTCACTAAAGCTTTTGAGGCTGTTGATCACGATAAAGATCTTCGATATTGTTTATTAAGACTTTAGTAAGGCTTTTGATAGAGTACCCACCAGAGACTGTTAAAAAAGTGGCAGCTCATGGCATTGGGGAAAAGTGCTGTCATGGATCGAGTCCTGGCTCCCAATAGGAAGCAGAGAGTGTGCATAAATGGTGTTAAATCCGAGTGGGGACTTGTAACAAGTGGTGTTCCACGGGATCAGTCTTAGGTCGTTGTTATTTATAATATATATCAATGACCTGACGAGGATTACTAGTGACATGAGCAAATTCGCCGACGACACGAAGATAGGTAGGATAATTGATTCAAACATAGATGTCATAGAACTTCAGGAGATTTAGACAAACTTAATTCGTGGTCAGAAAAGTGCAGATGCAGTTCAATGTAGATAAATGCAAGGTACTGAAGCTCGGAGTGTCCATAACCCAAGCACTTAAAAGTTAAATAACGTAGAACTTAGCCATACAGATTGCGAGAAGGACTTGGGGGTGATGGTAAGCAGCAACCTTAAACCAAGACAGCAATGCCCTAAGAGTACGTAATAAGGCAAATAGATTACTGGGATTTATATCAAAAGTGTTAGCAACAGAAGTCAGAGGTTATATTACAGCTTTATACATCATTAGTAAGGCCTCACCCCAATTCGCAGCTCAGTTTTGGTCTCCATATTACAGAATGGACATAAATTCGTTGAAAACATTCAGCGTAGATGACTAAATTAATACATAGCATTAGAAATCTTCCTTACGAAAAAGATTGAAGACCTAAAATTACATTCACTTGTAAGACGTAGAATGAGGGAGACATGATGAGGTATACAAGTGGAAAATGGTTTTTAACAAAGGGGATATAAATAAGGTCTTGAAAATATCTCTCCCAAAAGAACCCGCAAATAATTGATTCAAGTTAGATAAGTTTAGATTTAGAAAGGTATAGGAAAGTATTGGTTTGGAAATAGGGTAGTTGATGGGTGGAACAGTCTGCCTGTGGTTATTGAAGGAAGGACCGTTTTAAATTTAGGTTGGACAAATTCATGAGTGAGAGGGTTGGATTTAGTGGGAGTTGCACATGATGGAAAAAGATGATCAAAAGTTTATTTCTTGGGTAGCATTGAAAATTGGTTGAACAAATGTTCTGTTAGTAGGATGGAATGTGAAGGACCTGCCTAGTATGGGCCAACAGGCCCTGCAGTGTTTCTCCTTTCTTATGTTCTTATTTCTTATAAGAAAGGGGAACACTGCAGCAGGCCCCTTCCCTTTCTAGGCAAAACCCATCCCCTTTAAATATTTTTAAAAAGAACATAAGAACATAGAAAAGGGAGGAACATGCCTTTCCTGTTGGCCCCCTACTAGGCGTCCTTCCAAAATTCCATCCACTAACAAGATATTTGTTCAACCCAATCTTAAATGCTACCCAGAAATAAACTTTGATAATTCTATTTACTCGTAATTCCTCAAATCAACCCCTCTGAATTTATCAACCTAAAGAAACCGGTCCAACTTTTTGCCCTAGGCAGGGCTGTTCCACTCATCACCATTTCCAAACCAATATCTATTCCTTTCTAAATCTAAACTTCTCGAATCCCATTTGCGGGTTCTCTCTTGGGGGCTCAATCCTTGACCCTATCCCCCTTTGACCAATTTCCCTTGTATACCTCGATATGTCTCCCTCATTCTTTCAATCTTGTGAATGAGCAAACTCTTCAATCTTTCTTCATGAAGAATTTCTAATGTTTGTCATTCTACGCTAATATTTCTAACGAATTTATGTCCCTTCTTAATATGGAAGACCAGAAACTGAGCTGCGCAATCTGAAGGCCTTACCCGCTGTGTATAAAAAAAGTAATAAATTTTGGACTTCTTTGCTTCATACTTAATCCAGTATCCCATTTGCCTTATTACATGCCTTAAGCATTGCTGTCTTTGGTTTAAGGCGCTTTCCTTCTCTTTGGCAAGGTTCGTTAATTGGCAGGTTATGAACTCCAGCCCAAACCGCTTTTTCTACATTGTGCATCTGCCCTCGACCCCGAGTAAAGCTGTCAAAACTTCCTGAGATGTTTGAAACAATTATTCTACCCTATCTTCTGTCGTCAGCTCATATCATTACAGGGTAAGAATTGTTCAGGGTAATGATAAATAATACAGGGTAATGATAGTTAACAGGGTAATGATAGTAACAGAAATTGTGTGAAGCAAAAGCTGAAAAGGTTCTGAAGATACATATCAATGTATTTTATACTAACTGTCGAAGCGCCAAGAAATAAAATTAACGAATTACGTTTGGTAGCATGTGCTGGGGAAATTTGATGTCATTCAATAACTGAAACATGGTATAATACGAGTCGGGATATGATTGCTGAGTGTCATATTCAGGGGTTTCTAGAAGGTCAAGAAAAACTGATTCTAGGTGTAATATACCGACCTCCAGGCTTGGATCCCGATAGAGGGAGACTTCTTTGGGACGAAATTGTTAGGACTTCTAGGCACAATAACGTAGTGATAGTAGGGGATTTTAACTTTAGTCAAACTAACTGGACTTCTTTGACCGGTAATCTGGAGTCCAGTGACTTTATGGAAGTAGTTCAGGACTGTTTCTGAAGCAGTGTGTGACGGAGCCTACCAGAGGTAATAATTTGCTCGACCTAGTCTTGTCAAATAAAGAAACCCTTGTAAATAATCTGGAGATCACTGAAGAGCTTGGAGCTAGTGATCACAAATCCATTACTTTTAATATTACCTGGGAGTACGAGAATAGGGATAATACGGTAAAAGTTCCTGATTTTCGTTCTGCCGACTATACTGGACTTAGGGAACACCTGTCTAATCTCGACTGGGGTAATCTAGCTAACGATTACGATGGGATCTGCGTTTATGATTTTTTCTTAATAATGTACAACGTGCACAGAGTATATTTATTCCCATAGAGAATTTAGGTCAAATAATAACGATCCCAAATGGATTAACAGGAGGCTAAAACATCTATTAGGGAGAAAGAGGAATTTATAGGCGCATCAAAAGAGGAGATGTTAACCTTATTGACCAATATGTTCAGTTGAAAAGAGAAGTAAAAAGGGATTAGAAAGGCTAAACGGGACTATGAGATTAAGGTTGCTAATGAATCAAAGAATAATCCAAAAGGGTTCTTTCAAGTGTATAGGACGAAGGTGAGGGAAAAGGTAGGACCTCTGAAAATTGGGAATGGACAGCTGACGGATAACGAACTGGAAATGTGTTCTCTATTTAAAGACTATTTTTTGTCAGTCTTTACACAAGAAGACGTAAATGAGATTCCAGAAATTAACAATTATTCAGTTCCTGAAGAATTCAAGTTAACTAATATTACTGTCACGAGGGACATGGTTATCAAACAGATAGATAAACTGAAGCAAAATAAGTCCCCAAGACCCGACGAGTTGTTTTCCAGGGTACTTAAAGAATGCAAGATGGAACTTAGTCAGCCATTAATGAATGTGTTTAATACGCCCATCCTAACTGGTATTGTGCCAGAGATGTGGAAGATAGCTAATGTAGTTCCTATATTCAAATCAGGGGATAAGTCAATTCCATCAAATTACCGTCCAATAAGCCTCACATCTATAGTAGGCAAATTATTAGAATCAATTATAGCTGATATTATTGGAAGTCACCTTGAAGAACATAATTTGATTAATGAATCTCAGCATGGGTTCACGAGAGGTCGTTCCTGCCTAACAAATTTACTGACGTTTTCAATAAAACATTTGAGGCGTAGACAGTGATAAAGAATATGATATAGTTTACTTGGATTTCAGTAAGGCCTTCGATAGAGTACCTTACAAGAGACTCTTAAGAAAGGTGGTAGCTCATGGTATAGGAGGTAAAGATCTAGCATGGATAGAGGCATGGCTTACCAATAGAAAGCAGAGAGTTTCCATTAATGGGGTCAAATCTGAATGGGGATTAGTCACTAGTGGCGTTCCACAAGGATCAGTTTTAGGCCCATTGTTGTTCATAATTTACATAAATGACCTTGAGGAAGGAATTGCAAGTGACATGAGTAAATTTGCTGATGATACAAAAATAGGCCGTATGATTCATTCTGAGGAGGATACCAGTGAACTCCAGGAGGATTTGGACAAATTAATGTCTTGGTCTGAAAAGTGGCAGATGAAGTTCAATGTGGACAAGTGTAAGGTACTAGTCCTTGGTAATGAAAATATCCCTCGAATTTATAAACTAGGTGAAGTAGAGCTTGATCATACAGAATGTGAAAAGACTTGGGAGTCATGGTAAGCAGGAATCTAAAGCCAAGACAACAGTGCCTAAGTGTGCGCAATAAGTCTAACAGATTACTAGGATTTATTTCAAGAAGTATAAGCAACAGAAGTCCAAAAGTTATTTTACAGCTCTATACATCACTAGTGAGACCTCATTTGGATTATGCAGCTCAGTTTTGGTCTCCTTACTACAGGATGGATATAGATTCATTGGAGAACATACAAAGAAGAATGACTAAAATGATTTACAGTATAAGAAATCTCCCGTATGAAGATAGACTTAGAGCGTTGAATCTCCACTCTCTGGAGAGACGTAGAATGAGGGGAGATATCATCGAGGTGTACAAGTGGATGATGGGCATAAACAAAGGAGATATTAATAAAATACTGAGGATATCGAACCAAGTAAGAACCAGAAATAACGGATTTAAATTGGATAAATTTAGATTTAGAAAGGACATAGGCAAGTACTGGTTTTCGAACAGAGTTGTAGATGTAATAATATTGGTAGAATTACCGACAATATGTTAAGTAAAAGGACACAATTGCAACTAATGTGACATTTTATTGTGGCAACGATAACCTGAACAACGCCTGCGTACAACACCGAAATTCCAACAATCATCTCATGAAATTCAAAGACGCCCGACTAGTAATCAAAGAAACTAATTTCCGTAGTCGAAAATGCCTTGAATCAGCACTTATCTCTGTTTCTAACACAATTAAACAAAACAAAGGCAGCTTCACCATCTCTGAAGTCTTAGCAAGAATCCTCCTGAAAACAGTAAACCCTACCATCACATAGTCTCTACTGTTAGTTTAGCACATCGTAGATGTGGAACACTCCTACTGGCCTTTTATATTTCAACCTCCAGCAGAAATATTTGTCTAACCTATTGTTATACTACCCAAGTATTTGTTTTATCACCTTTTACTCACGTGCATATTGATTGTACTACCTTATTGTATTACTTCTACTACTACTACTACTACTACTAATACTACTTATATCACTACTATTTCTAACACCACTAGTGTTTTCACCTCACCTTGACAGTATATATATACCAACTATGTCCATTTATCGCTTGTAACGGCTTGAGAAAGTCCCTGAGAGCGAAACGTTGCCACAATAAAATGTCACATTAGTTGCAATTGTGTCCTTTTACTTAACAGAGTTGTAGATGCGTGGAACAATCTTCCGAGTAGGGTGATAGAGGCTAGGACCTTGGGTGGCTTTAAAAAGAGATTGGACAAATATATGAGTGGGAGGGGCTGGGTTTGATTAGTGTCGTGAGTACAGGAGTAAATTCTTAGGTAGTGGTGGTTTTGATATGGACCTGCCTTGTATGGGCCAGTAGGCCTTCTGCAGTGTTCCTCCATTCTTATGTTCTTATTCTTATGTTCTTATAAACCAGCTTGTCGGTATCTATTACCATGGTTTATACTACCATCATAATAATATCTTAGATAAACCAGCTTGTCGGTATCTGGAAAAATAAACACATAAGCAGTATAATGTGATCCTTTATTGACAACGTTTCGCCCACGCAGTGGGCTTTATCGAGTCACAGACAGATCTACCTGGAAAATGAGCAACATGGAGATATATATAGGGTACAGTCAGGTGGAGAATGCTGGGTCAGGTGGAGAAAGCTGCATGTGAGTCTTAAAAGTAGTGTGATAGTTAAAAACATAGTGTGACTTAAAGGACCTGCAGTGTACCATTCTTGAGTTCTAGGTGGGATAGCGTTGAAGAAGTTTCTTGGCAATAGGTTCAGCTATCTTGTAGAAGCCGTTGTTCTGGTTGAAGTTGTTGGATATACAGATAAGTGATGATTCTAGGATTCTTCGGTATTGAGTGTTGTCTTCTCTGGCGATGAGTCTTGCGTTTCTGTAGTTGATTAAATGGTTGTGTAAATTTCGGTGTTGAACACAGGCATTTCTTGAGTCGTCAGATCTGCCTGCGTACAGGTGTTCTGAAATACGTGTTTGGAGGTCTCTGGATGTTTCGCCGACGTATAATTTGCTGCAGTCATTACAAGGGATTTTGTATACCCCTTTCAGTGGGTTGAAGCTTGTCCTGTCTGTTACTTGTAATGATTGCAGCAAATTATACGTTGGCGAAACATCCAGAGACCTCCAAACACGCATTTCAGAACACCAGTACGCAGGCAGATCTGACGACCCAGAATGCTTGTGTTCAACGACGAAATTCACACAACCATTTAATCAACTACAGAATCGCAAGACTCATCGCCAGAGAAGACAACACTCAATACCGAAGAATCCTGGAAATAAATGGTATAAAATACCGACACAATGGAAAAATAAACACATAAGCAGTATAATGTGATCCTTTATTGACAACGTTTCGCCTATGCAGTGGGCTTTATCGAGTCACAAACAGATCTGTTTTGTGTAAATGAATGGTTCAGAGAACCGACAAGTTGATAAATTAGACACATATGCAACACTTGGGTATCTTTATTGAGGAAACGTTTCGCCACACAGTGGCTTCATCAGTCCATACAAAGGAGAATGGTGAAGATCAGGAGGAGTTTGAGGTCCTTATCAAAACCACCACTACCTAAATTCTTAGGTAGTGGTGGTTTTGATAAGGACCTGCCTTGTATGGGCCAGTAGGCCTTCTGCAGTGTTCCTCCATTCTTATGTTCTTATGTGATCAGTCCCTCGGCCTTGAGTCGATGTAGTCAGTCCATCAATCTTGAAGAGAATACAGTATATGTGCGAAGGAGAAGCTTATATACCGTAGGCAGGAGAGGTGCAGCAGTCGTAGGTAGTGTCACATTTGTCCAATGTGGAATTAGGTCGTGCCCAAGGGTTAGGCTAGGCTAGAGAAGAATTCCCTGTATTAAGACACAACATACGACTGCTTCACCTCTCCTGCCTACGATAGGAGCAAATGGAGACAAATGTTTTTTAGGACTTGACGTGCTGTTGGAGTGTAAGCAAGGTAACATTGTAGATGAATGGTTCAGAGAACCGACAAGTTATAAATTAGACACATATGCAACACTTGCAACATATGTGTCTAATTTATAACAAGGTAACATTTATGAAGGGAATCAGGGAAACCGGCAGGCCGGACTTGATTCCTGGAGATGGGAAGTACAGTGTCTGCACTCTGAAGGACGGGTGTTAATGTTGCAGGTTTGTAACTGTAGTGTAAGCACGCCTCTGGCAAGACAGTGATGGAGTGAATGATGATGAAAGTTTTTCTTTGTCGGGCCACCCTGCCTTAGTGGGAAACTGCCGATGTGTTAATAATAAAATAAAGAGTAATTAGGAAGGTCATTCCTTAACCCTGTAATAACAAGGAAATCGAGGAAAGGAAACATAATGTTGTTTTTATTTTCTAGTGGCGCTTGTTAATTAACGTTTGTAGTTATAATAACTATGCCAATGACAAAACAATTGTTGCACAGTTTGGGAACTAGTTGTTTAACAGGCGAGAGACACAGCTTTTGTATAACGAAGGAGGTAATAGGTATAACCCAGAGCAGACGACGATGGTGGCCCGTGACCTGGTGGCAAAAGCTCTCGCTTCACACTGCGAGGCGTCCGGGTTCGATTCCCGGCGAGGGTTGAAACACTGGGTGTGTTTCCTTACACCGGTTATCTATGTTTACCCATTAATATAAAATGGGTACCTTGGTATTAGTCGACTGGTGTGGGTCGCATCCTGCGACAAAATTGATCTAATTTGTTCGAAATGTTCAGCATAACAAACAGCTTTCTATATAGTAGTATGTCATTGATGTCTGCTAGGATTGTAGACCTTGTACATGTACTTGTAGAAATAAAGATACGTATATTATTCTTAATTGTAAATCT
>WNWK01059425.1:0-10192 GCA_009830355.1 Cherax destructor | reverse complement strand
ATGGGTCCTGTTAAAGTTGGTGGGGGGGAATTTTGAGGGAAGGTTTATTTTGGGGAGTTTAGAGTTCTTTATGTAGTAGGCACAAGAATAAGTGAAAAATTTTTTCAGTGAGGTTTTAGACTTTCAAATTTTTTGGGGAGGGCTGTCTGGAGTGGGAATTTGTTATCATTCTGACTGCTGCCTTTTGTTGGGTTATGAGGGGTTTTTAAGGTGATTTAATGTTGGGGATCCTCATGCACAAATTCCATAGGTGAAAAAAGGGTAGATGAGTAAAGGGGATATAGTGAAGGGGGAGAGCTGATTGAGGCACAGGGGTAGCGATCTTTGATAAATGCCTACTTTTTTTTGAGTTTTTTTGGGGAAATTTGTTGTATGTGTGTTTGGAATTTGAGGTTACTGTCAAGGTGGATTCCGGAATTTTCCCCGAGTCTTGTGATGGGTGATCCATTTAGTTTATATTGGGGGACATTTGAAGCTCTGTTTCCAAACTGAATGAAATAGGTTTTGTCAGTTTGGGGAGAGAATTTATTAGTTTTAATCCAGGTAGATATTTTCGTAATTCAGCATTTAAATTTTTTGGGCCCGGGGATGACGGGTTTTGGGGGGTGAGAAAAAAATATGTAGTGTCATCTAAAAAATAATGGGGGGTTTGAATAATTGTGATACAATTGCCAAAATTGATCTGTTACACTTAAAATTCCCCAATATGGTATAAGAGGACACTTTAAACTACCTAAAAAAAACCCAGCAACAGAAACCAATATTTTACAAAATGGAGCTAGCCCACCGCGCAAATTTTTCCGTAGGTGTCCCAGGGGGAAGGTTCTTTCCCCCTTTCCCCTTTTAATTAACCCCCTAAAAATGCATCTAACCCCACTCAAACCCATACTTTTTGCAGATGACACAAAAATTTTTTATCTCTCCCCCAAACCCCCCAGACACACTAGCCAACACTGCAAATACTGAATTGCAGAAAATATCTACCTGGATGAGGGGCCCAAAAAACTTACCCCTATTGAAAAAACCATTTTATCCAGTTTGGGAACAGAGCTGCAAACGCACCACTTAACATAATGATAAACGGGCCCCCCCATCGCAAAACTAAAAAGGGGAAAAAAATTTTTGGGGAAAACATTTGGGGCAGGGCCCCAAAATCCCAGACACACATACAACAAATCTCCAAGAAAGTCTCAAAGCCCGGGGGAAAACAACCCGATACGGTACTATGTTCCAAACCCCGCTCTCCAAACCCATATCACTCACTTTTTTACCCCCAAAAAATTTTCAATCTGTGATTTTTTTGATAGGGGCCCCTTTTTTCATTTTTAAAAGGGGGCTTTTTAGCTCTTTCCCCAAAAATGGATAAAATAGGTTTTATCTATTGAGGTAAGTTTGTTGGTCATCCAGGTAGATATTTTCTGCAATTAAAATATTTGAGTGTTGGCTAGTGTGTCTGGGCTTGGGTGAGAGATAACGATGGTGTCATCTGCAAAAAGTATGGGTTTGAGTAGTTGAGATGCATTTGGTAGGTCGTTAATGAAAGAGAAAATGGGGGGCCAAAAGAACATTCCCCCGGGGGGACACCTAGGGAAAATTTTGGCGGGGGAGCTACCCCCTTGTGTACATATTGGTTTTGTTGCTAAGGTATTTTTTGGGTGTTTAGGAAGTGTCCTCAAGACCATGGCAAAATTTTTAATTAATAGATCATGGTCAACTGTTCAAAAGCTTTACGTAAATCAATGAAGTTCCCCACGGGGTTTTTTTTTTTCAAAGGGGGTGAAATTTTTCTAACATGTGTAAAAGGGGGACTTTGTATTTTTATTAGGCCTAAAATCCAAATTGACAGTGGTTGAGTACGTTTTGAGGTGAGGTAGGAATATATTTGTCTATGAATTTTTTTTCAAAGATTTTGGAGAGAAGGGGTAAGTTGATATCGGCCTGTAGTTTTCAGGTCTGCTTGATCTCCTCCCCATGTATTGGGTGACCCTTATTTTGAGTATTGATGGGAAGGAGAGGATTCAATCATTTGAAAAAGTGTTGCAATAATTGGTGAGAGAACTTGAGAGGCTTTTTTGTATATATAAGGTGGTGTTATTTAGGTCACCTGCTTTGTTTTTTAATGTGTTGATTATAAGTGAAACTTTATTGGTTTGGTTAGCTAAATAGTGTTCGGATAGGTGCCAGGAGATATTGTTAGGTGGAGTATTAGAACGGGGATTTGCTTTCGCTTTTTACCTATGGTGGAGAAGAAACGGATTTTTGTTTGCTTTTAATAGGTGGGAGTAGGGGTTCATCTGGTTTGTTAGTTTGATTGTTCTGTTTTGGATATCTTTTTGTTCCTAGAATTTCAGATAGGGTTTTCCAGGTCTTTTTTATATCACCTTAAGTTATGTAACTGTTCTCAAGTACAGTTTTTTTGACCTTCTTATTAGACTCGTTAGGTTTGATGAGTAGGGGTTATGTTTGTTCTTTGATATTTATCCCATTCACTGTTTTTAAGGTGTTTTATATTAATGGACTTGAGTTTTGCTGGGGGTTAGCCAGGGCCCATTTAATCTTTTAGTTGTGAGGTTTAGTTTTTTTAGGCAGTGCTTATTAAGAGGAAAATTTCTTTTTAAGAAAATTATTAATACATAAGTTAGTACTGGGGTTGTCTATTTTGTTTGAGTCAATGTTTGCTAGTTGTTATAAAGCTATTAATAGCTTCTCATTATGTAGTCTGAAGGTAACTTTAGTAGTCTCTAGTGGTAATTTTCCGAGATTTGTTAGAAAAAGGCCCGGGGAGTGGTCAGTGGATTGTCTGTGATTATGCCTGATTTTAATGGGGATATGGTGTTAGTCCAGATATGGTCTAATAGAGAGGCACAGGTCTAGAGATTCTCAAGGTTTTGTTATTGGGAGCAGCAAGCAGTTGCTCATAGTGTTTGTGAATTCAGTTACTAGTGGGTCCTGATCTTGTAGGAGGTTTATATTGAAGTCGCCTGTGAGGATTAAGTGGTCTTTGTTCATGTGTGCATCAGTAATCATACTTCCTAATTTTTCACTAAATTGCTGAATGTTTGACTGTGGTAATCTATAGATGTTTATAACTGGAGAGGTTTTTGTAGATATTTGGATTTAAATTTACATTATATATTCTCCATGTTCATCTCCAAATATTGTTAATACATTCAAGCTGGTCTGAGTAGACCACCTTGTTGGTCTGGCCGACAATTGTGTATGGCTGTGTAACCAGGAATGGATAGATATCTGTAGTATGAGGCTTTAACCATGTTTCAGTGAGAGCAATGATGGACATACTGGCCTGAAGTGAGTTTAATAATGGTGAGGTCATCAAAATGTTTGCTTAAAGATCTGAAATTAAAGATAGTTATGTTATTGTGTTCTCAAGTAATGACAGTTGTTGTTAGGTTCATTAAGCCCTTTAATAGAGGTTGGTTTGGATCAATGTTTGGAATCAAAGATTTAGTGTGATTCTATAATTAAACTTAAAATTTGAACAACACAAGTAGACCTAAGAATAGGACAATGCAAAAGGGGTTTTTAGAATGTGAGTTAGACGTTGAATATGTTTACAAAAAAAGAAAAGAATGAGCTAAGGTAATCAATTTACACAAAAGAATCTAAAACTATAGCAATGGAGTTAGCACCTGAGTTAGAATTAATTAAACAAAAAAATTTATATATGAGTGTGATTTAAAAAGACTTAAGAACAATGAATAATGCTAAACTTAAAGATATGATATCTGGGTCAATTGATTTTTCTATAATTGGATTAAAGACCGAATAGAAGTCACAAGGTTTAGGATATATCTTTACAGTGAATTGATTTTTTTATTTAACTAGCTAATAGAACTGGTTGGAAAAATTACTATGATTAGTATTAAGTTATAATGGAAAAAAATATTATGATTCAGTATTGACTAGTTGTGATTATAGAATTTATTAAAGGCAATATAATGAAAACAAAGTTAATTATTAAAAAGAGAAATTAAAGTGTATAAAAGTGTACAAAAGAAAATTTATTAGTATTAAAAATATTAAAAATAATACAATTTTTAAAATAAGGTGATTAATAGTACTTATAAATTCAAGCAAGTAAGTTGATAAAATATATAGGTATGTGGGTTGAAAAATGGGCAAAGTAAAAATTGTATGTATTTAAAAATAAAAGTAAAAAACTATTTGTCAAAAATATTCATCAGAGGATAGACAAATACTTAAATGAGGTAGATGGGCAAAACATACACTACACATACGTAGGGGTTTGGTATTGGACATTTGTTTATACAGTCTCTGTTATATTTGCATCCCTAATGAATCTTGATAGTTCGTTCTCAGTTGTGATAGTATACAACTGACCTACACTTGTTTTTTTCACTAGAATTTTTCCATCCCGGGTGAAACATTGGTGGATTTTATCATTATTCTCCGCTTAAGTCTTTTGATTCTATACCAGAGGTTCTGACGTTTTTGGTCAGACACTCATTAATGAATACTTGTTTCCTGGCTTTAATAGATGATCTAATTAGATCTGTTTTCCCTCATGTGTGGTGAATCTAAGCATAACACTTTTTCTACCATGGGAACCTAGTAATCGTGTTTCTTTTATATCTGTCACTGGTACATTTACGTTCATTTGATCTTTGATGATCTGTAAAGTAATGTCTTTACTGTTTGCTTGGGTCATATACTGGGAAAGAATGGACTGTTCACTATTACTGCGTCTGATAACTTATCTTGTCGGTTTTGTCCTCTTGTAGTGCAAGGTAGTCATTAAAACTGGTTATCCATGTTGTTTTTCCCAAACTTCCTTTACTGTTTCCCTCAACCTTGTGTTTATAGATGTTATCTGTTCAGTGTGGCTATTAATGACAGTTTGGAGGGTTTTGCCAAAATCAGTCATTTCAAGTTGTGTCATCCTGGTATCTTGTTGCAGAAGTGATTTACGTTGGTCCATATTTTCATTAATTTGATGATGTATGACTTTAGTGTATCTGGATCATTCAGTATACCTGAGAGATTATCTGGGGTGAAGCCAGTGAAGGGGAGCTTGTGGGGAGGCAGCCATGTTTGTTGTTGATGCGTCGCCCTGGATGGTGGTGAGGGGGTGGAGGTGAGGGGGTGGAGGGTGTACCGGCGTCCTGGGTGGTGGTTAGGGGGGTGGAGGGTGTACCGGCGTCCTTGGTAGACAAGTTGACTAGTAGATTTCTTGGTGTTTTCTTGTTGATTTTGGATTTGGTTCTTCTGATGTTACGTCTCATTTGAGCACAGTAGTCGGGGAGGTTGGTGCGGCAAGATGAAGCTGTAGGCTGGTAAGCTGTAGGCTGGTGAACTGTAGGCTGGTAAGCTGTAGGCTGTAGGCTGTAGGCTGGTAGGTTGTAGGCTGGTAAGCTGTGGGCTGGTAAGCTGTAGGCTGGTAAGCTGTAGGCTGGCAAGTTGTAGGCTGGTAAGCTGTGGGCTGGTAAGCTGTAGGCTGGTAAGCTGTAGGCTGGCAAGTTGTAGGCTGGTAAGCTGTAGGCTGGTAAGCATTTGTTAAGTAAAAGGACACAATTGCAACTAATGTGACATTTTATTGTGGCAACGTTTCGCTCTCCAGGAGCTTTCTCAAGCCGTTACAGTACTTCTATTAAGGATCTAACCAGGACTAAATCCAAGCACCATGAACCAGTCAACGCAGGGGTCTACACTATACCCTGTGGAGGCTGCGACAGAATTTATGTAGGAGAAACAGCAAGAAACCTCGAGACACGCATCAATGAACACATGAATGCATGCAGAAACGATAACCTGAACAACGCCTGCGTACAACACCGAAATTCCAACAATCATCTCATGAAATTCAAAGACGCCCGACTAGTAATCAAAGAAACTAATTTCCGTAGACGAAAATGCCTTGAATCAGCACTTATCTCTGTTTCTAACACAATTAAACAAAACAAAGGCAGCTTCACCATCTCTGAAGTCTTAGCAAGAATCCTCCTGAAAACAGTAAACCCTACCATCACATAGTCTCTCCTGTAATTTAGCACATCGTAGATGTGGAACACCTACTGGCCTTCTATATTTCAACCTCCAGCAGAAATATTTGTCTAACCTATTGTTATACTACCCAAGTATTTGTTTTATCACCTTTATCATGTGCATATTGATTGTTCTACCTTATTGTATTACTTCTACTTACTACTACTACTAATACTACTTATATCACTACTACTTCTAACACCACTAGTTTTTCACCTCACCTTGACAGTATATATATACCAACTGTGTCCATATCGCTTGTAACGGCTTGAGAAAGCTCCTGGAGAGCGAAACGTTTCCACAATAAATGTCACATTAGTTGCAATTGTGTCCTTTACTTAACATATTGTCGGTTATTCTACCAATATTGGTAAGCATTTGTTTGGCAGCGGGGTGATGCTTTGGATTTGTGGGCAGTCTTCCTTAATCGTCAGTTTATTTGGTTTGTAGGTCTCACTGCTGGTATTCTTGGGTCATTCTGGATGCTACGAGGTTAGTGCAGTTTTGCTTGCAGCTAGGTCATCATAGGAGCATTGATAAACTCTCCATCTAGCACCGGCCGCTTGAGGGAATGGTTATTTGTTTTTCTTCCTGCAAATAAGTAAGTTTATTCAGGTATACACAGATACAGTTACAAAGATTATCAACATAGCAGCATATGTGAGAGAACCTAGGATAACCCAAACTTTGGGTTATCCTAGGTTCTCTAGGATAACACTTTGGGTTATCCTAAGTTCTCTACACATATGCTGCTATGTATGATAATCAATGTAACTATCTCTATACCTGAATAAACTTACAGTTTGTGGGAAGGAAAAACAAATTCCCTTTTCCTCAAAGCATGAGGATTCTTAGAGCGGTAAATAAACATGGGCTTACACTTGAAATCACCTGATGCATTACCGCAAAGGAGCAAGGTGAAGCGATCCTTTGCTGTCTTGAAGCCTGGTGCACTTTTCTCTTGCTGACTGATATAAGTTCTTGTTGGCATTTTCTTCCAGAAAACACTTGTCTCGTCAGCATTAAACACTTGTTGTGGATCATAGCCACCCTCAGTAGGACCCCCACTGACTCAGTGGTTTAACCTACCGCAGGCGACCGCACGCTCAAAATTTTTCCCCTCCAGCGAATCGCGTAATATAAGGTTTACGTCGTGTTAGATAAAAATGTGCCGCAATTCTTCAATCGCGTAATACCCAAAACGCGCAACATAAATTCGTGCTAAATGAGGGTCTACTGTATTTAAAAAAATATATAGCAAATAATAGCACAATAATAATCACTCTGAGGCATATAAAACGTTAATATAGACAGTTGGCTTAATCCATTTATGATATTTTTTTCAAAATTATATAATAAACACGCTACGTAACATATAAATTAACATAAATATGAGATGCTTTTCCAGTCAGCTTCATGGAGTGAAGAGAATTCATTTGCGTCCAGGCTGGTAACAGCAACAGCAGCAACAACTGGTTTGTTTACAAAACTCACGAACCTTCTACACACTCATTCTCTCTCCCTGCCTGCCTCTACCCCTGCCTGCCTCTATCGCTGCTTGCCTCTACCCCTGCCTGCCTCTATCCCTGCCTGCCTCTACCCCTGCCTGCCTCTACCCCTCCCTGCCTCTACCCCTGCCTGCCTCTACCCCTGCCTGCCTCTACCGCTGCCTGCCTCTACCGATGCCTGCCTCTACCGATGCCTGCCTCTACCAATGCCTGCCTCTACCAATGCCTGCCTCTAAAAATGCCTGCCTCTAAAAATGCCTCTCTCTACCACTGCCTCCCTCTACCACTACCTGCCACTTCCCCTGCCTTTCCTCTACCGCTGCCTGCCTCTACCAATGCCTGCCTCTACCAATGCCTGCCTCTACCAATGCCTGCCTCTACCAATGCCTGCCTCTACCAATGCCTGCCTCTACCAATAGGAAGGAATCTAGCGAGTAAGATCCCAAGCTCAAACACCTGTCCATCAACACGTACCCAAATACACTATTCTTAGCGCCAACCAACCCAATAGAAGTCTCGCTCATCATCAACACCCTTAAAAATAAGGCAGGAGACAAATAGCTTACCACCTTTTATGTACAAAAAAAGCTTCCCAGGTACTGTCACCAATTATTGCAGCACTCTGCAACAAAGCCAATGAATCCTCCAACATCGACTGGCATAATGAGATAGAAACATATACAGTGGTACCTCGACTTACGATGTTATCATCTTACGTTATATTCAATAACCGATATTTATAACGTAAGAAATTTGAATGCGACTTACGATGTTTGATTCGTCTAACGACATTCGTACCGGACGTGTCCGCTTGGCGCCCAGCTGAGTGCGCACTCCAGGGAGCGTCAGTGCTATTGTTTACAAGCGAGAGCGACCACCCACCAACACCCACGCATTCATACCAGTATATTGTCATTATTCCACTGTTTTAGTGCTTGCAACTGCTAAATAAGCTACATGGGTCCAAGGAAAGCTCCTAGTGCTAAGCCTGTGGTAAAGAATGTGCAGGGAGTGAAGCATTTATGCAGGGAGTGTAGCATTTATGCAGGGAGTGTAGCAGGCATGCAGGGAGTGTAGCAAAGATGCAGAGTGTGTAACAGGGATGCAGGGAGTGTAGCAGGCATGCAGGGAGTGTAGCAAAGATGCAGGGAGTGTAGCAGGGATGCAGGGAGTGTAGCAAGGATGCAGGGAGTGAGCAGGATGCAGGGAGTGTAGTAGGCATGCAGGGAGTGTAGCATTCATGCAGGGAGTGTAGCAAAGATGCAGGGAGTGTAGCAGGGATGCAGGGAGTGTAGCATTCATGCAGGGAGTGTAGCATTCATGCAGGGAGTGTAGCATTCATGCAGGGAGTGTAGCATTCAAAGAAAAGGCCAGTAACCCCAGAAAAGAACTTGGTACCTGCAGTGTTAATGGAAGGATTCCCCTTCCAAACACTAGCATACTACTCCACCTTCTCCCCTCCTCCCGTCCTCCACACATCAACAACTCTTCAATAAATGTAAGTGACATGTTATTGTTCAATATTTACATGTGTATTTAGGTATTCTTTATTAAATTCTTTATTATTTAATGTCAAAAAGTTCTAAAAAATATTTTATTTAACTACTTTTGGAAGTCTTGGACGGATTAAATTTATTTCCATTATTTCTTATGGGGAAAATTGATTCGAGTAACGATTGTTTCGCCTTAAGATATGCCCTCTCTGACGGATTAATATCGTAAGTCGAGGTACCACTGTACAGATATTAATGAATGTATCAAGAATTTAGTGTGACATCACACAAGGATGTGTGATGTCACCGTGGTTGTTCAATATATTTATAGATGGGGTTGTAAGAGAAGTGAATGCGAGGGTCTTGGCAAGAGGTGTCAAGCAAAGACATTACTCAGAGCCAACAATAACATAACTACAGTGGACCCTCGGTTAACGAATACCCCGGAAATCGTGCAATTATGTAAGTATAATTTTGTAAGTTTTTGTGGAAATGTATTTTTGGTGGTCTGAAATAGACTAACCTACGTGAAATTTTTCCTTAAGGGAGTAAATTCGTTCGGTAATGGCACTTGAGCAGACTTCAGGAGTGAAGTTTTTACGAAACTCGGGGGTCCACTGTATCTTCAATTACAATGTTAGATCTTTGAGCAAACATTATGATGACCTCACAGCACTATTCCAATCCCTCCAGACCAATATGTCAATCATCACACTCACTGAGACCTGGCTGAAGCCTGATACTACAGGTGTCTATGCCATCCCAGGTTACACAGCCATTCACAATTGTAGGACAGATCAGTGAGGGGGTGGAATAGCTATATATTACTCAGATCAACTTGAATGTATCAATAACTCTTGCATAAGGGATGAGCATGGAGAATATATTATAGCTAAATATAAATCAAAAGACCTGCAAAAACCCCTCACAGTGATAAACATCTACAGATTACCACAGTCAAACATTCACCATTTTAGTGAAAAACTAGGTAACCTGATAACTGATGCACACATGAACAAAGACCATTTGCTGCTCACAGGAGACTTCAATATAAATCTCCTACATGACCAGGACCCACAAGTAACAGAATTCTCAAACACTATGAGCAACTGCTTGTTACTACCAACAATATCAAAACCTACAAGAATCTCCGAGACTAGTACAGTG
>WNWK01059424.1:0-10192 GCA_009830355.1 Cherax destructor | reverse complement strand
CCTGCATAGAGCTGGTTGTGGAAAGTTGTCTGTCTTTTGGCTGCTGCTTAGCCTAGACAACTGTGGCGTGCACTAAACACTACTCCTTTGTATATAGTGTACATATGTGTAAATAGCCCTTTGTTATATTTGGTGAAGGAAAAGACAAAAGTCTTATATAATCACAATTACTTGGTGAAGGAAAAGACAAAAGTCTGGAATTAATCTAACTGATTTTTTTGAAGGAAATACAATTTCAATACATCTTCTACTGTGTTTCTTTGCTCCAAGCTCCCTTTACACTCAGGTTAACAGGCCATTGAACCTGAGGTTGTAATAACCACCATTACTACTACCACCACCATCACCACTACTACTACCCCCACCATCACCACTACTACTACCACCACCATCACCACTACTACTACCACCACCATCACCACTACTACTACCACCACCACTACTACTACCACCACCATCACCACTACTACTACCACCACCATCACCACTACTACTACCACCACCATCACCACTACTACTACCACCACCATCACTAGTACAACCCGTAGTAGTGGTACAGAAGCTTATATAACTTACTTTTCCCATTGGTGGACCTATTTTCTTGATCTATGACCCAATTTCGCCAAAACATGGCCCCATCTGTGACCTTGCCGTGACCTCCGTAGGTAAAGAGACGAGAATAAGAACGAGAAAGAGGCAAATTCCTGATAAACAAATGATTAAGAATGGGAAGATAGAAAAAAAGTAAATAAATGTATATAACACCCAGGATAATTAATACATACAGAAACTAGAAATAATAATTAAATAATTGGATAACTAAAGAAAAAGGGAAAACTAAGACAGTGTTGTCTGAAACTGAGACAGTGATATTCAAAACGAAGACAGCATTATCTGAAACTAAGACAGTGTTATCCAAAACTAAGACAGTGTTATCTGAAACTAAGACAGTATTATCTGAAACTAAGACAGTGTTATCCAAAACTAATACAGTGTAATCTGAAACTAAGACAGCGTTATCTGAAACTAAGACTGTTATCTGAAACTAAGACAGTGTTATCCAAAACTAAGACTGTTATCCAAAACTAAGACAGTGTTATCCAAAACTAAGACAGTGTTGCCTGAAACTAATAAGCTGAGGAATTCCTGAGCAGAGTGGGAGACAATAGAAGAAAGCTTAGAGGAAGAAAGTTAATTGGGAGACGAGAGAGAGAGAGAGAAACTAGTGGTAGCCAGAAGAGAGACAACATCTCCGAGTTAGGGTGACACTGACGACCAAGACCAGACTGATAGTGACATATGAAACAGCAGGAGCAGCAGCAGCAGCAGCAGCAGCGGCAGCAGGAGCAGCAGCAGCGGCAGCAGCAGCAGCAGCAGCAGCAGCGGCGGCAGCAGCAGCAGCAGCAGCGGCAGCAGCGGCAGCAGCAGCAGCAGCAGCGGCAGCAGCAGCAGAGGCAGCAGCAGCAGAGGCAGCAGCAGAAAAAAAGGCAGGAGGAGGAAGGAGAAGAGGCAGAAGGACGAAGAAAAGACAGGCAGGAGGAAGAAGAGGAGGAGGAGGGAGGAAGGAAGGAAGGGAATTAGGAGGAGCTTAGGGAGGATGAAAATAGTGTGTAGAGGGATGAAGCGGAGGAGGGGGAGGGGGAGAAAGAAGAGATGAAAGAGGGGAAGGGGAGAGAAGATGAGAGAATAAGGGAAGGAGAGAAAGGAAAGACAAAAGAACAAGGGGAGGGGAAGAGACGAAAGGAAAAGATATGGGAAGAAATGAAGAGGATAGAAAGAAGAGAGGGAGGAGAGAGGCAGGGAAGGGGAGAGAGGAAAGTAGAGGGAATGAGGCGGGGCCAGGAGCTGAGTCTCGACCTCTGCAACCACAAATAGGTGAGTACACACACACAATGTTTCAGAGATGGGACACAGCAACAAGGGCTCACAACTGGAAGTTGAAGATGAGTCACAGGGATGTTAGGAAGTATTTCTTCAGTCACAGAGTTGTCAGGAAGTGGAACAATCTGGAGAGTGATGTAGTGGAGGCAGGATCCATACACAGCTTTAAGAAGAGATACGATAAAGCTCATGGAGCAGGGAGAGAGTGGATCTAGTAGCGACCAGTGAAGAGGCGGGGCCAGGAGCTATGAATCGACCCCTGCATCCATGTAGTGTCATCCACCCCCATATCAGGTGCAACAAAATACAGGAGAGTAATAGAGAAAATGAATGAGGAATTACGAAGAACAGCTAAATGGGAGAAAAAGTGGAGAATCACAACTAATCCAGAAAAAGTCCTCATCAGCACCATGGGCTGTCTCCCAGCTACCATAGAAGGCAAAGGAGGTATCTCCATAAGACGAGTGGAGTTCCACAAGGGTCAGTCCTAGGACCTGTACTGTTTTTGGTATATGTGAATGACATAACGGAAGGGATAGACTCAGAAGTGTCCCTGTTTGCAGATGATGTGAAGTTAATGAGAAGAATCAAATCAGTCGAGGATCAGGCAGGACTACAAAGAGACCTGGACAGGCTGCAAGCCTGGTCCAGTAACTGGCTCCTTGAATTTAACCCTGCCAAATGTAAAGTCATGAATATCGGGGAAGGGTAAAGTTGACCGCAGACAGAGTATAGTCTAGGTGGCCAAAGACTGCAAACCTCACTCAAAGAAAAAGATCTTGGGGTGAGTATAATACCGAGCACATCTCCTGAGGCACACATCAATCAGATAACTGCTACAGCATACGGGCGGCTGGCAAACCTAAGAATAGCGTTCCAATACCTCACTAAGGAATCATTCAAGACTCTGTATACCATATACGTCAGGCCCATACTGGAGTATGCAGCACCAGTTTGGAACCCACACCTGGTCAAGCACGTCAAGAAATTAGAGAAAGTGCAAAGGTTTGCAACAAGACTAGTCCCAGAGCTAAGGGGATTGTCCTACGAAGAAAGGTTAA
This sequence comes from Cherax destructor, assembly GCA_009830355.1. Classification (NCBI taxonomy): domain Eukaryota; kingdom Metazoa; phylum Arthropoda; class Malacostraca; order Decapoda; family Parastacidae; genus Cherax; species Cherax destructor. The sequence goes on along the minus strand of WNWK01059424.1, from coordinate 7,250 downwards.
GGGAAATCGGCCTGACGACACTAGAGGACAGGAGGGTTAGGGGAGACATGATAACGACATATAAAATACTGCGAGGAATAGATAAGGTGGACAGAGACAAGATGTTCCAGAGAGGGGACACAGAAACAAGGGGTCACAATTGGAAGTTGAAGACTCCTATGAGTCAAAGGGATGTTAGGAAGTATTTCTTCAGTCATAGAGTTGTCAGGAAGTGGAATAGCTTAGAAAGCGACATAGTGGAGGCAGGAACCATACATAGTTTTAAGACTAGGTTTGATAAAGCTCATGGAGCAGGGAGAGAGAGGATCTAGTAGCAATCAGTGAAGAGGCGGAGCCAGGAGCTATGACTCGACCCCTGCAACCACAAATAGGTGAGTACGTGTCGATATCAGAAACCCTAACAAGATCCTGGGATATGAGATCGACAGATTACTTCACTCCACTTCTCACATCTCTAAAAAATGAACCTAGCTAAAGCCGCCTCGGCCAGCTATTCAGATTCAAAGATGCCCCCCCCCCACATCAAGAAGCACCTCTACAAGATGATGATCAGACCTTTGTTGGAATACCCTTGCGTACCCTTATCACTAACAACTAAAACCAACATGCTGCGGCTTCAACGTGCCCAGAACAAAGCCCTCCGATTTATCACTGGGACCAGATTCAGAGACAATCAGAATGGAAGACCTGCATACACAACAGGAAATCATGGAAATAAATGGTATAAAATACCGACACAATGGAAAAATAAACACATAAGCAGTATAATGTGATCCTTTATTGACAACGTTTCGCCCACGCAGTGGGCTTTATCGAGTCACAGACAGATCTACCTGGAAAATGAGCAACATAGAGATATATATCTCTATGTTGCTCATTTTCCAGGTAGATCTGTCTGTGACTCGATAAAGCCCACTGCGTGGGCGAAACGTTGTCAATAAAGGATCACATTATACTGCTTATGTGTTTATTTTTCCACAACAGGAAATCGCTGCAATTAATGTCAGGATAGACAAACTAACGAAGAGACAGCTATATGACATGCAAGAACTCTATGTACCGGATAGAGAAAACCCCCCTCAACCAGTAAACACTACCGACTATGTCATCAACACACCTCCCCATCGAACCCAAAGAATGACTCTGCAACAAAGAGTTAGACGCTACATTCACAAGGACAACTACCCACGACCAAGAATCCTGAGTGATCTCCCCGTTGAACCAGAAGAGTGGGTACCACCAGACAGTCTACGTCCAACAACGAAGATAAATGCTCCCATCTATTATGAGTGACCTACCTTTATCAAACTACTTCTTACAACTAACCTTGTAACACTCACGAACTTCCTACTATAGGACACCACCTCAGAAACTGCTTGACCAGCTCCGGGCTGCCACCAACAACATCGAAAGCCCAGCAACTACCACCTGTTACAGCAGCCTTCCCTCCGACCTAAAAAAAAAAAAAAAAAAAAAAAAAAAAAATTGCAAATCGTATGCATTCTTCCAACTCAGTAGCATGCTGTGATACAGCTGTATATCTGTGAGCAACTGATGGGCAGGAGGCATACCTCCTCATAAAATTAACTTATGAATAACTCTACTCTGTCTTCAAGCAGTCACTGGACAGGCACCTTAAGTCGGTACCTGACCAGCCAGGCTGTGGTTCGTACGTTGGACTGCGTGCGGCCAGCAGTAACAGCCTGGTTGATCAGGCTCTTGTCCAACATGAGGCCTGGTCACAGACCGGGCCGCAGGGGCGTTGACCCCTGGAATTCTCTCCAGGTAAACTCCAGGTAAACACACCTATTAAATTGCGCCAAAGTGGTTAGGCCACTTACCTTTATAACCCCCACCTCCCCCTCCCCCCTCCCAACCATTTCCCATGTTTCCATCCTTACCCATCCTTCTTCCTTCCCCATCTTACCGATGCTCAGGTCAAATCAAGTTCAAGTTCAAGACCCCTGCAACCACATATAGGTGAATACACACACTGCAAGAAGGCCTTCGACACAGTTCCTCACAAGAGGTTACTGCAGAAGCTAGAGGATCAGGCACGTATAACAGGAAGGGTATTGCAATGGATCAGGGAATACCTGGCAGGGAGGCAACAACGAGTGACGCCTGTGACGAGCGGGGTCCCACAGGGGTCAGTCCTAGGACCAGTGCTATTTTTGGTATATGTGAATGACATGATGGAAGGGATAGACTCAGAAGTGTCCCTGTTCGAGGATGATGTGAAGTTAATGAGGAGAATTAAATCAGATGAGGCTCAGACAGGACTACAAAGAGACCTGGACAGGCTGGACGCGTGGTCCAGCAACTGGCTCCTTGAATTTAACTCCACTAAATGCAAAGTCATGAAGATCGGGGAAGGACAAAGAAGACCGCAGACAGAGTATAGGCTAGGTGGCCAAAGACTGCAAACCTCACTCAAGGAGAAAGATCTTGGGGTGAGTATAATACCGAGCACGTCTCCAGAAGCACACATCAACCAGATAACTGCTGCAGCATATGGGCGCCTGGCAAACCTGAGAATAGTGTTCCGATAACTCAGTAAGGAATCGTTCAAGACACTGTACACCGTGTACGTCAGGCCCACACTGGAGTATGCAGCATCAGTTTGGAACCCACACCCGGTCAAGCATGTCAAGAAATTAGAGAAAGTGCAAAGGTTTGCAACAAGGTTAGTTCCAGAGCTAAGGGAAATGTCCTACGAAGAAAGGTTAAGGGAAATCGGCCTGACGACACTGGAGGATAGGAGGGTTAGGGGAGACATGATAACGACATACAAAATACTGCGAGGAATAGATAAGGTGGACAGAGACAGAATGTTCCAGAGAGGGGACACAGAAACAAGGGGTCACAATTGGAAGTTGAAAACTGCTATGAGTCAAAGAGATGTTAGGAAGTATTTCTTCAGTCATAGAGTTGTCAGGAAGTGGAATAGTCTTGCAAGTGATGTAGTGGAGACAGGAACCATACATAGTTTTAAGACGAGGTATGATAAAGCTCATGGAGCAGGGAGAGAGAGGACCTAGCAGCGGTCAGTGAAGAGGCGGGGTCAGGAGCTGAGCCTCGACCCCTGCAACCACAAATAGGTGAGTACACACACACACACACACACGATGTTAGGAAGTATTTCTTCAGTCACAGAGTGTCGGGAAGTGGAATAGTTTGGGAAGTGATGTAGTGGAGGCAGGTTCCAAGTTTTAAGAAGAGGTATGATAAAGCTCATGGCGCAGGGAGAGTGACCCAGTAGCGACCAGTGAAGAGGTGGGGCCAGGAGCTATTGTAATTACTTATCTTGCCTTACTCGTTGGATAACGTGCAGTAGAATGGTAGCGTAGGTGAAGTGATACGGCTGTAGACTAGGCTTGAATTTATTGTTGAATAGGGCAAGTGTACACGGATGCAGAGCGTGTGAGGGGACCGGAAACCAGCTAGGGTAGAACCTGCTTCGGTGAGGTAGGCCGCCAGAGTGAGGAAGAAACATGGCAGGCCAGCCTGACCTTGATAGGCCTATAGATGGCAGCACCGTAGTGCCGTGTAATTTGAAAGGGACTATGTATAGGCTGTTTACATCCGCTCATCCACCTACCGCGTGTCGTCTCGACACGACAATACTGGCGGGCACGAAGGTGTAAACGAGCAAACAAGCAATAGTTACCCAGGGGAAACTGGATTCCGGTCACCTGACATATACATATACAATAAAATGATTGCCGGTGCAAGCCTCCAAAAACTCTCCCGTTTCGAGGGTCAGGGAAGAGAAAATCGGCTTGCCTGTACAGCTGGACGGAGGACAGAGCAAGCTGATGTCGGCACTGGAACTAGAGTCTTCTATATACAGGTTGTCCACAGGGCTAGGCATCAACTTGACTGCACATCCTTGAGTGCTGTACCCCTGTAATTACTTATCTTACCTTACTCGTTAGATAATGTGCAGTAGAATGGTAGCGTAGGTGAAGTGATACGGCCGTAGACTAGGCTTGGATTTATTGTTGAATAGGGCAAGTGTACACGGATGCAGAGCGTGTGAGGGGACCGGAAACCAGCTAGGGTAGAACCTGCTTTGGTGAGGTAGGGCGCCAGAGTGAGGAAGAAACATGGCAGGCCAGCCTGACCTTGATAGGCCTATAGATGGCACCACCGTAGTGCCACGTAATTTGAAAGGGACTACATATAGGTTGTTTACACTATGACTCGACCCCTGCAACCACAACTAGGTGAGTACACCGACACACACATACACCACACACACACACCAGTCGTAGAGCTAGAAACAAATATGAACAGGTAAGAAGAGAGGCCCAACGACAGTATGAGAATGACATAGCAGCGAAAGCCAAATCTGACCCGAAACTGTTGTACAGCCACATCAGGAGAACAACAGTCAAGGACCAGGTGATCAGGCTGAGGAAGGAAGGAGGGGAGGTCACAAGAAATGACCGTGAAGTGTGTGAGGAACTCAACATGAGATTCAAAGAAGTGTTCACAGAGGAGATAGAAGGGCCTTCAGAAAGGAGGAGAGGTAGGGTACACCATCAGGTCCTGGACACAATACACACAACTGAGAAGGAAGTGAAGAGGCTACTAAGCGAGCTAGATACCTCAAAGGTGATGGGGCCGGATAACATCTCTCCATGGGTCCTGAGAGAGGAAGCAGAGGAGCTATGTGTACCCCTAACAACAATCTTCAAAACGTCTATCAAAACAGGGCAACTACCTGATGTATGGAAGACAGCAAATGTAGTTCCAATTTTTAAAAAAAGAGACAGGAACGTAGCACTAAACTACAGACCAGTGTCACTGACATGTATAGTATGCAAGGTCATGGAGAAGATTATCAGGAGAAGAGTGGTGGAGCACCTAGAAAGGAATGAGCTTATCAACGACGGCCAACACGGTTTCAGGGACGGGAAATCCTGTGTCACAAACCTACTGGAGTTCTATGACAGGGTGACAGCAGTAAGACAAGAGAGAGAGGGGGGGGAAGATTGCATATTCCTGGACTGTAAGAAGGCGTTTGACACAGTTCCACACAAGAGATTAGTGCAGAAACTGGAGGACCAGGCAGGGATAACAGGGAAGGCACTACAATGGATCAGGGAATACCTGTCAGGAAGACAGCAGCGAGTCATGGTACGTGGCGAGGTGTCAGAGTGGGCGCCGGTGACGAGTGGGGTTCTACAGGGGTCAGTCCTAGGACCGGTGCTGTTTCTGGTATTTGTGAACGACATGACGGAAGGAATAGACTCCGAAGTGTCCCTGTTTGCAGATGATGTGAAATTGATTAGAAGAATTCAATCGGACGAGGACCAGGCAGAACTACAAAGGGATCTGGACAGGCTGCAAGCCTGGTCCAGCAATTGGCTCCTGGAGTTCAACCCCACCAAGTGCAAAGGCATGAAGATTGGGGAAGGGCAAAGAAGACCACAGACGGAGTACAGTCTAGGGGGCCAGAGACTACAAACCTCAATCAAGGAAAAAGATATTGGGGTGAGTATAACACCAGGCACATCTCCTGAGGCGCACATCAACCAAATTACTGCTGCAGCATACGGGCGCCTAGCAAACCTAAGAACAGCATTCCGACATCTTAATAAAGAATCGTTCAGGACCCTATACACTGTGTACGTTAGGCCCATACTGGAGTATGCAGCACCAGTTTGGAACCCACATCTAGCCAAGCACGTAAAGCTAGAGAAAGTGCAAAGGTTTGCAACAAGACTAGTCCAGGAGCTAAGGGGTATGTCCAACGAGGAGAGGTTAAGGGAAATCGACCTGACGACACTGGATGACAGGAGAGATAGGGAGGACATGATAACGACATATAAGATACTGAGAGGAATTGACAAGGTTGACAGAGACAGAATGTTCCTGAGATGGGACACAACAACAAGGGGACACAGTTGGAAGTTGAAGACTCAGATGAATCACAGGGATGTTAGGAAGTATTTCTTCAGTCACAGAGTGGTCGGGAAGTGGAATAGTTTGGGAAGCGATGTAGTGGAGGCAGGTTCCATACATAGCTTTAAGAAGAGGTATGATAAAGCTCATGGCGCAGGGAGAGTGACCCAGTAGTGGCCAGTGAAGAGGCGGAGCCAGGAGCTATGACTCGACCCCTGCAACCACAACTAGGTGAGTACACCACAGCACACATACACACACACACACACACACCACTCACACACACACACACCACACACACACACACACACACACACACACACACCAGTTTGGAACCCACACCTGGTCAAGCACGTCAAGAAATTAAGAAAGTGCAAAGGTTTGCAACAAGATAGTCCCAGAGCTAAGGGAATTGTCCTACGAAGAAAGGTTAAGGGGAAAACGGCCTGACGACACTAGAGGACAGGAGGGTTAGGGGAGACATGATAACGACATATAAAAAAACTGCGAGGAATAGATAAGGTGGACAGAGACAAGATGTTCCAGAGAGGGGACACAGAAACAAGGGGTCACAATTGGAAGTTGAAGACTCCTATGAGTCAAAGGGATGTTAGGAAGTATTTCTTCAGTCATAGAGTTGTCAGGAAGTGGAATAGCTTAGAAAGCGACATAGGGAGGCAGGAACCATACATAGTTTTAAGACTAGGTTTGGTAAAGCTCATGGAGCAGGGAGAGAGAGGACCTAGTAGCAATCAGTGAAGAGGCGGGGCCAGGAGCATGATGACCCCTGCAACCACAAATAGGTGAGTACAAATAGGTGAGTACAAGCTGAAGACTCAGATGAGTCAAAGGGATGTTGGGAAAAATTTCTTCAGCCACAGAGTAGTCAGGAAGTGGAAAGTCTTAAGAAAGATATAGTGGAGGCAGGAACCATACACAGTTTTAAGACGAGGTATGATAAAGCTCATGGAGCAGGGAGAGCAGAGACCCAGTAGCGGACAGCAAAAGAGGCGGGGTCAGGAGCTGAGTCTCGACCTGCAACCAAATTAGGTAGTACAATTAGGTGAGTACACACACAACTCAACACACACCACACACTCACACACCACACACACACACACACACACACACAACAACACACACACACTCACACACACACAGAGTACAGGCTAGGCGGACAAGGGCTACAAACCTCGGCAAAGGAGAAAGACCTGGGGTGAGTATAACGCCAAGCACGTCTCCGGAGGCCACATTAACCAGATAACTGCGGCAGCATATGGGCGACGGCAAACCTAAGATTAGCGTTCCTTACCTTAACAAGGAATCGTTCAAGACAC